>JAIKVD010000146.1:0-29390 GCA_024679075.1 Phytophthora uliginosa | reverse complement strand
GAGAGAGGCTTCATGGTTGTGGATGTGGCTTCCGTCTCGTGTGTACAGTATCTTCCACGACCCGCTAGCGTTGTTCCTATTGACGGCCACCATCCGTATCCGCATACGGCACCCTGTTCGTATAGAACTGCTTTTTTCACGGACGCGATCCTTGTCTTGGAGGTGGCGCGTGTTCTTTGGCTTCCCCCAATGGTCACAAGCGAACAACCTGTAGCAAACATCCTTGTGCTTGTTGCGCTCTACTTGCTTCTTCGTGACGTTAAAGCCATGACGCAGTGTTCAGGCATGTATAGCCTCCTCAGCGGCTTGTTCAGAAGGATGCTCGGCTTCAGGAGGCGGGGGGATTATAATGCTCGCTGGAGGCTTGGGCGCTGAGCCAATCGGCGAAGCAGTCGTCCGGAGGGTGGAGGCGACGTAGATGGCGTAGACACAGAGCTGGAACTGTGTGCGCTAGAGTGACGAGAAAGCTGCATTCGTAAATGCCTTGGTAGTGTTCGGCAGGGAGTTAGCGTTGAACCGTGTTGGAGTGCTGTGGGTCTATTTTGGAGTGAAAGGGCACGAGCACCACCATCCGCTCGAGTTATTTCTATTTACAGCACTCGTGAACTATTGTCCTGCGGGTTATATTTGTCTGTACCGCTTGTGACCTCCTCGAATCTTAAGAACAGAAATGCTCCGCAACCCAAAACGGCGCCAACGTTGAATACATCGTATCCGTGAAAGTTGATCATTACAGACTGCATCTGTTACCCCTTTCTGTGCTTCGGTGCTCCCGAGTTCGGTGCTCCCTAGATTCTCCCCCCAAAACCTTGCCTGAGGCATGAACCCTACCGCGCTTTGCGCAGCGTTTATGCCTTCCGAAGTAAGGGGATGCTCCAGTCGGGGACAGCAGTCACTCTCCTTTTTCAATTGGTGTGTTTCTCCGTTTTTTGCACCGACCTACGCGAAGAAGAAACGAGAAAAGGCGATCTCCACAGCTGAAATAAGGAAATCCACAGAGTAAACCACGGATGTGTTCGCGGTCTGCTCATTGAGTGTGCTCAATGAGACAATTTTAAAGAAGCCAATCAAATGTAGTAAAAATAAACGTCTCTACACGTCGGGCAGGGCCGCTTTCGGACATAAAAAAGACACTATCCACCGCCCACTTGATCAATGGCGGTAGTTAGATCAGAAGATGTTTGGGTTCTTGCGGCTTGCAGATATTGCAGAGTTTTGGAATCGCGGATTCGTTCGCCACAATACTGAGAAAAATCTCTGAGGTGCCGACCGCCAAATTGCAGTTGAGTGAGATTAAGCCCCTGGTGTATGAGCCTATTTTGGTAGTGTCTACGACGAAGAGCGTGATTCGTTCCATCTGTCACAACCTTGACACCCACGATCGAGGCACGATATGGTTGTCAATCTGATCAACGTGAACGATGGATGGTAGTATGTTTCTACCAACAGCTGGAATGCATTGCGCTCGCTTCCTGGAGGACGTGATCAGGCTGTCCACCTCGACTTTCCTTCTTTCGAGACTGCGCGCGCCTTGATAGCGCAGAAATTTGTGCAATCGTCGGTCATTGTTGCTCTCATGGACGACACATACCTTCACGTCTACCCCGGTTGTTTCAGTGGGCAAGTTGACAGGAGCAGACGTCGAACCATTAGACTAGATCGCGACCCACATGGTGCTGTTCCGTGGCGATCTCGCACATGCGGGTGCAGGGTTCTGTGATATGGCTAAAATTCTCCGCTGCAACCCATCAGTCGGACGTCTGCGACCTGTCGCCCACCCCCGAATGCGTACCATGTCGTGGCGACGTGTCGTCCCCGGAATTAGTCTGCCCAGGAAAACACAAGTGTGGTGGTTACCAGCAAACTCTCCTGGATCCCAGTTTTAAGGCCCATGGCGTACGTTGTTTCTCTCTCGCACTGGACACTTCGATAGAAACCATAGAGGTTCTGGGGTGTGCCGCATTGAGAGGTGTGGTGACCGATCCCAGTTACGACCCTCGGGCCCTGTCTGGATTCTCGGATCCCGGCATTGGTTCTGGAACGCAAGAGGTTGAGGATGATTCCAGGTTTAGACTGCAGATCATGGGATAGTGCCAAATCGTGTGACACAGTCCGGCCGGGTGCCGCAGATCTTAGAGTCATCTTGGAGGTCCCAGTGCATTCTCTCGGACCCCCAGCGTCTGGTGTGACTTTAGTGTACGAGGTGACGCTGGCGTGTCAGGTATGGCATTTTGTGTGTCCGCGAGTATTCTGGATCCCATTGCGATCTTCGGAGAAGGGTCAGCTAGGCGACCACTCGTGTGAAAAGCCGTTCGGAGCTGGCCGCTGTGGGTGCAAATCATCTTAGGCACCCCGGCCTAGATTCGATGATCTCACATCGACAAGCAAATGAGCGACCCGGATCTGCTCAAGTCATGAGTAACGTGTAGGAAACCAAGTTGAACCCTTGGTTTCAGCCAATCAGGATGGAAACACTGACTGAATGCGTGCTGCTCATCGTCTCAGCTAAGTTAGTTTGTAGCTATTAGTGCGGAGGGGCGCGCGCTGGCGTCGGTAAGCCTCCGTTTGCATGTGTAAAGATTCAATCAGAGTTCGATTTGCCCTGAAAGACGCAAGCGAGTGCCGTGGATTCACAAAGGGCTCAAGCGACGCTGTGACCAAGCGCCTGGAAGTGTCAATCGTCCCTCCGATAAAATTCAAGCCCATTAACCAAATTATTTCGGCTTCTGCTGTTGTGGCTTTGTTATTTCGTGTTCCTACTCACTGGTCGTCGGTCTGGTCTCCGGTACATATATGTAAAGGGTCATTTTATCTTTTTACTGTGAAAACTATATTTTACATGTTGTAGCGCTACGCCCGCCGCCAAATTTGGTTCAGTTTTCAATTTGTCCAAACCTACATACGGTACCCAACAAGTGGTGCTTGCAAGCTTGTTAGTCGTTCAAGGGGATAATTGAGTCCAGGGATCGCAACTGCTCTTTGAGTGATCTTCGAGAGGATAGCGCGCAACAGGGCGCTGTGTCGGCTGTACAATAACTCACCGTCGTACTATGTGTTTCTTGGACGTGGCCTTGTCCGGTCCCCCTGTCGTCCATTGCGTGGTGTTGCCGTAGTCTCCGCCATCATGTGCGCGAATATCATGCGACGACCATGCTGCTGGTGGAGGTGGTCATCGCATGACGCAGCACGTGTATTTGCCGCAGCCACGACAAGATACAGCTGAGTAGTAGCGCAAGGACTTGGCAGCGATGGTGGTGGCTGCAGTGTCGAGGCAGTACATCGTGTGGACTTGGCGATGGCGGTGGCCATAGTCATGATTAGTAACCGCGCAATGGCTTGGTAGCCGGAGGAAGCGCTAATGCTGCTATTGCTGTACATGCACCTCGACGAAGTCACCAACAAATTGAGCTTTCAAGTTTGCGCTTCTTCGCTTTGCAGTCTCGACGCAAAGTGTAGCAAAGAAATATATCAATGATTCATAAGTTTTATACAGGAGTTAAAACGATTAAATCAGAATCTCTACTTACGAGGGCACTTGTTCCGCTGATAGTCGTCCCCTTGCAGTATTTGATACTGTTGAAATACCCGTTGGTGATTGATGCCTTGGTGAGGTTTCCGTTTCTTTTATCATTGATCGTCGTTTGTCAATAGAAAAACGGACACTCCTTTTGGGCCGAGATCTCGCACTGCGCATGTCTCATTAAGTTGCAATTTAATGCAAAGTAAAATTCGGATCCGGAAGTCACAGATAATTGAAGACAGCAAACCAATCGGTTTCGCCTCAGGATAGACACGACAAATCCGTCCCACGCCGCGAAGAGAGTCTGCACCCCCCTCCCTCCCTGCCGCGATCTACTTCTTTACAACAACCCCGTTGGTGATGAAAAGCTGCGCAATAACCGATTGGGGTCTTCTATGGATAGCTCGGCCAGACGGGGAATTAGAAACCTCCGCGTCCGCTCATACGCATTTTCAAGATATAGGGCCGGGAAGACGTAGAGCGGATACCGACGGATGTTGGGCGTGTACCCGGTAGCTTTGGGGACGTACACCCCGAGCCGCACGCAGGTACCGGGATGGTACAGAGGATTTGTTCGCGTGACGCCACACGGCTATGGCGAACAGGCTCGAGGACGAGAGGGGGATCTGTCGAGCACGGGGAATTGGGGTAGCAGGACTTGACAATTCGCAGGCGTAGCCTTCAGGGACGCACCACGTCATTTCATTGTCAGTTTGGTCCTCGACATCTGCTGGAGGGGCTTGCTGGTTGTTGATAGTGTCGGCTTGGCCTCGGGCATCCGTGGGAGGGCTTACCAGTTGGTGGCAGCTTCAGCTAGGTCTTATTTGTGTGTGTGTGTGTGGGGGGGGGGGGGTGACGAGAGATTCTCGATATTGGTAGCCTGTCCGCGGCTTCGTGCTCGGTCGGACGTAGGTTCTGCTGCATCGCTTGGGTGTCCAGCAGCCGTGCTGTTGGACCGGTCAATGCGAGCAGGGACGTGGCGGTCCGCCTTGCCTGAATCCCTTCACCTGGCTAGCTCGGGGCCTATAAAAGAAAACCTGCGACGTGAGCAAATGCGGCGGCGAGAGGGGGGGCAAAACAAAATGTAGGGAGAATACAACACAACAGCACATTGAGAATGAGAAATGAGCTGACTTCGCCGACCAGGGGTTTTACGCGTAGGTTGAACGTTTTTACATATATTCAGAGGGGGAGGGGGGCGTGAATGCGTAACTAGATGGGTGGTTGCCACCCCTCTTCACTAGGTTTATGATTTCAAAATGGGTACATATATGTAAAGGGTCATTTTATCTTTTTACTGTGAAAACTATATTTTGCATGTTGTAGCGCTACGCCCGCCGCCAAATTTGGTTCAGTTTTCAATTTGTCCAAACCTACATACGGTACCCAACAAGTGGTGCTAGCAAGCTTGTTAGTCATTCAAGGGGATAATTGAGTCCAGGGATCGCAACTGCTCTTTGAGTGGTCTTCGATAGGATAGTGCGAGACAGGGCGCTGTGTGGCTGTACAATAACTCACCGTCGTACTGTGTTCCGATACCCCAAAACGTTTTGGCTATGTCGTACTGATTCGAAACTTCACACTTTGTTTAGTCTGTAACACGCACCCCATCTGCGTATACGATTTAACCAATAAACCAGTTCGGCCACCACAATTGCCAAGTCCACATGTCGCGTCTTCTCGCGCCACAATTACAAGGCCGCTCTAAAGCCGCTACCGTTGACGTAGTGCGAGGTGTAGCCGTACCACGGCACCTTAGGATTGTCGCTCAGGTTGACGTGCGGCGAGACCAGTGCGTAGCCGACAACGCCACCAAAAATACAAACCCCAGCGGACCTTGGTCACAGCGGGTGGAACACGGCCAACAGGACGCTCATTGGCTTCGGTTGGAGCATCATAAACCTTTCTTGCCAGAGTCCGGACCCATGCTCCTCTTGCGGGGTTGTCTGTACATTTGATGACCGACTACCAGGCATGCCCATTATCCGATATATAACTATTGATGGAAGAGCAAAGAAATACATAGTTGTTTGCACGCGCGTAGCGATGAATATAAATAAAAAAATGCTCGGTGGTGACGCAATAAATTATTGCAGCCTTACTCGCCTACCGATCTACAAGCAGCTCTCGACAGTCACCACATCCCAACGGGTGCTGTTAGTCTTCATAAACAAGATCATCTCCAGCATATAGGCGAGAGGCGATGGCGCTCATGGCACAAGACAGTACGAGCCACGCTGAAAAGCCTTTCCACAATGTTGGATGGGGGCGGAATGCCCTCGAGCAGTATGTAGAAAGCCGTTTCTGCTGAAACCTTGTGGCGATTGAGCGTACGTTCTGCGAAGGCTCCGATACGCCCGCATGCGCACATAGGAAAGGGTCCAGCGCAGCCTCTTCAGCGCTCGTTAGCGAAACCGTCAGTCCATCGCGTACAAAAGAATGTATCGATATTCTTGATATGTGTCTGGAGTTGTATGTAGTGCATTCCGTGCGGCCTCGAAAATGTAAATAAATACCTAGACGTGTACATGAGGCGATGGGGAGGAAGAACAAGCATACAGTACTGTGTTCGGTTTGAAGCGAGTTTGGCCTAGATGTTGTGCTGGCGTGCCTAAGAAAGGAATCGTCCAGTTCCTCCTCACTAATCCGTTAATCAGGAACTGGGCCATTTCTTCCTCCGCGCGTATTGCGACGTGCAAATATGGAGGTTGGCGCTCGAGGCCAAGGTCGTAGCAGCATTGAAAGGTATAGTCGAGCAACAGGTTTTAACCGTGCCTTCCGCTCGCCACAGCAATTAGGAAAACGCTATTCTGACAGGTGTTGGATACATTGCCGATATTATGTTCACTTTTGTAGCTGTTCTGTTCACGTTGCGCCTAGATATTGATCGCATCATGCGAAAGGGTTTACAACAGCAAATCTTTGACAGCTTTTTAAATTATAATTAATCAAGATTAATCCTTAATCTGTGTATTAATCACACTCTTAAGGTTTCTATCTACTGTTTTCTATCTGTATACTGAATCTCTGTCTAAATGGCACTCTCCCGAATGGATGTATTTAGTGAATCCTTGCTCTTAAGTACGACTGACCCCCAACTAGGAATATTACCTATTGGGGAGCCCTTGTAGAATATGACATCTGAGAGGTTATGGTGTGTGACACCCGAGCTGGTGTGGTCCACACCGTCAGTCCAAAGCTGTCATTCTCCATTTCGTTGGAAATGACCGCAGCCAACATTGGCCCCATTACATGTGGAGTTGCTTGTCGTGGGGTTGTTCGGCGTACTCGTACCCGTGGTTACGTGGTTACGTTGAACTGCTGCACTGCACTTTCTTAAACCGCCTCTAAACGTAGACGCTTGATGATCGCTTGCTTTGCCAGAGCTAAATACTCATCAGCAAGAGGATCGTTTGGGCTGGGTTGTGCTTGAAACAAACGTTGTTCAAGATGCGATTGAATCCGCTTTTCAGCATTTGCTGCAGCGACCTCAAGTTTTTTTACCTGGCTTCCATAAAGAGTCAGGTTAGCAGGGTCTCACATCGTTCGAGATACTTCTTTTGCTGGGCTCGCTTCGATGTTCAAATGTTGAGCGTCATTTGCAATGGAAGCGGGCAGGGGGTCGAAGGTAGATGATGCGCGAGTCTGACGAACAACTTGACCAGCGGCGGAACGCTTGGCGGAACTTCGCTTCCCCTTTGAGGCGCGCCGTGCCGCCCCCCCCACTTCTATGAATATTTCAGTATATACTAGCATTGAAGAAACTTGAACCTCCCGTTGTTTGCCGCAGTTGTGGTGTGACGGTTCCTAGTCCAGTCGTCTTCAGTTGTCTCCAAGCGAAACCGGCTCCCCGCTCAAAAGGTCTTCGTCTGCACGTGTCTTGACCCAATCTGCCCCGGTTTTTTCCAATGTAGACACGATACTCCACAATACACTCCACACACAACTTGTCTGCTTCCTCCAAGACCACAGACCTGGTCTCACTTCCTCCGAGCGGCTCTAGCTGAGAGCCGCGTCCACAGATATTCACTCGCCCCTCAGACCTAGAGTGGCTCCGAGAATTGGCTCGGGTTGAGCCTGTCTTGATCCAGGGTTCTGGCCTCTGCGCCCTGGGACTTCCGCGCACCACGTCTTGACGTAGACGAAACGGCTGAGCTGAGAACCACTATCCCAGGCTCAGCGCCACACGAAATCCACCCAACAGCTCTGAGAACCACTATCCCAGGCGCTGCTCTGCCGAAACCTCAGAGTAGATCACCTTCTACCCGAAAATATGAAATACACGCTGGGTACAGCCGCCTAGATCGACCTGCCGACGTGTAATGAAATGAAATAGCCAAATAGGCACCCCCTCACACCGAGGTACACCCAAATAGTCTATATGGGGTTTGAGTTTTGTTGGAGTCTCCTCAGACACTCTTTTCCACAAGAACACACTAACGCTTGCGGCTTTCGGGGCAAATTCGATTCTGATTAATACTTTAGACATGCAAACAAAGACCTATCAAGGGGGGGGGGGTGCACAGCGTCCTTCGGAGAGCACCCAAACAAAGGTAGAAAGATTGTCTTGCGAGCGGCCTGCAGGCCTACGGCGAGCGGCGCTTCAATATGACAGTGGCTCGCAAACCAACGGTGCTCAGCGTCTCCGCATGAGACCCGGCATGATGATTGGCGGGGCTCCGTTAAAGTCGCGCGTGGTGGTCAGCAACCTCCTGATTACACCACTTTCCGTGCCTGTGATTGGCTGTAGAGTGCGCGTCACGTGGGTGCGACTGTGCGTCGATGCTGATTTGGGTAAGCAATCACTTGATGATCCGTCCATTCGCAGCGACCATCTGCAACATCTCATCACCCACTTCACTCTGAGCTTCTGAGCTTCCACCGGGTCGGAAACTTGCAATGTCTCCAGATGCCCATCTCCACCAAGCTGACCTCCCAAGATTTGGCGAACCATCTCTGAGTCCTGTTCAATCTCAGAATATCCTCCATAGCTAGACCACCTCGAATCCGGGGGGAACTTCTGAGCTGCCAGGACCTTGGCAGTCACTCTGCCGAACATCCAAGAGCTCAGAATGCCACAAGTAGACTCAGGGGCTCTTGCAAAGGGAATTCTCCTCGGTCGTGGGACCGCTTGATTCTCGGCTGATGAGCGGGATTGAAGCTCAGCACCAACAGTGGCCTTGGCGGGACGAGTCGAGCGGTTTCAGGATGTCACACCAACAGCTGACCACTTTTCCACCAATCATGATCCATTATGTTGGGTGCGAGAGAGTCCCGACGGCGGAGCGACGGGGCTCGCCGGCCAAAGTCCGAGCGCGCCTCGTCGCCTCGTCCCGTCCCCCTCGTCGACTTCTACCAAACCTGTGGGCTGTGATCCCTCAGCATTCAGCGATTTCACCGCCCGAGCAGCGAGAATACCCGCAGCTCATCCACGCGCCTCCAAGACTTATGACTGACGACAGCGCTGCCACCCAGCAGCCTATCGTCCCTCTCTCAAGCGACGGCGGTCAAGAATCGGCGTCGCAAGGCACTCCTGCGGCCCTTGTGGCACCACTCCAGCTTCCTGTGACTTCGGGCACCGCGCAGAGCGACTGCGGCGACCAGGGGACCTCGTCGACAAGCATGGGCAGCTCTGCCAGTGCTCCTACGACCTCCGGCGCGCCTCTGCTGACGTCGAGCAGCGTGCCCACCATCTCCACAGGCTCCAGCAACGCGAATACGTCGTCAAGTTCGGTGGGGGTGACTCTTTCGCTGCCGGCGGCCACCAGTACGCCACTGGAGGCGTCGAGTTCAACCTCGCCATCCATGCGAATGCCTGCTGCTCTCTTGCAGCTCGCGGCAGCCGCCGGCGGAGGTTCCACGATTTCGCGCACGACTTTCGCTATGCAGTCAGCCTCGACAACGCAATATTCGTCGTCTTTGGCAACTCTGACGCGGTCAGTGTCCACTTTGGGTGCCGGCACGTTGCCCGCCCCCACAGTCGCTCAAGTCCCAGCCTCCATCTTCGACATTCGGCGCGGAGAGACGCTCGTTGGCATGCCGGACGGCCTCGCTCGGTCCGTCCCTGTTCCGTACTTCTCGGATGGAGAGTTGACGAGACTGAGTGCTTGGTGGCATTGATGCCGCCACTGAGCTTCTTCAGGCAAACCCTCTTCGCCATGTCAATTTCTCGGATGCGCACGTTCGCTTGGCTGCGGAGCGCGAAATGCTGTCGTTGGCACGGTGTTATGGCGTGGAAGGATTCGCTTCACGTGTCATGAACACTGCTCGTCTCCTGCAGCTAACCACCCAGCTCGTCCAAACTTTGGAGGCTCAGCCGACCACCCAAGCTGACGCACGGGCGCTGATCTCCTTATTCAGGACTGAGTGCGCTGGTTTGGTGGGTGCATTGACCAAGGAACGGAACGAGCATGCTGTAACCACCAAACTGCTGGCAGACGAGCGTGCTCGCTCTCAGCAGCAAACAGCTACGGCTGCCACGCTGGCTGAAACGAATGCTCTGAAGTCTGAAGTGGGCGCGCTGAAAAGCGTAGCAGGTCGACTCAGCTCAGAGAAGGTCGATTCCACGATCGTGAATCTGGGATCACGATCGTGACGAATCATCTCACTGGCGCCGAAACGCTGAAACACCCGTTCCATGTAGGCTTCAGCCACTTCCTGAGCTGTAGTTGAGCTCATCGGCTTACAGATCACGAAACCGGAGAACATACACTGGAACAGCAGAAGAAATACATTGCC
The DNA here is from genome assembly GCA_024679075.1 of Phytophthora uliginosa. NCBI lineage: Eukaryota > Oomycota > Peronosporomycetes > Peronosporales > Peronosporaceae > Phytophthora > Phytophthora uliginosa. Next base: position 19,132 of record JAIKVD010000146.1, on the reverse strand, counting down.
ACGATCAGATTTGGGCAGATGAGTGACGAAATCCATAGAAACCGCTTCAAAAGGCCGAGTCGCCAAGATATTTCCAGGTGATGGGCCAGGATTAGGCGGAGCTCCTTTAGCTGTTACGCAGTCCACACATTCTTTGACGAATCGCTCCACATCTGCGTACATCCCGGGCCAATAATATTCTCGGCGCAGTCGTTCGAATGTCCGAGTGATTCCTTGATGAGCACCCTGAAAGTCTTCATGATTCAGGTGTAACAGATCAGCTTAAAGTGAGCGAGGTACCACCAACCTTAAAGTTTCAGCTTCGTCTCGAGGCCGATTTGGCGTGGCTCGGCTCAGATAGTACAAGGCTCCACGAGAATCCAAGACAAACTGGTTCGCGATCTTGGCTACATCCTCAGCTTCAGCAGAAGACAACTCTGTCAGATTTCCTTTCAGATAGTCTCGAAGCCTTCTGATCCAGGGCTCAGCTCCTTGCTGGGCTAAGATGCGTCACCACCTTTCAGCGATTGTCATGGCTGGGGTTGCAGCCTCAGGAGAGAATCCCGTGGTGGCTTCTCTAGACACAGCGGTCTCAGTTTGGCTAACGTCCCTGTCCTCTTCGACAGCGTCTTCCCCAGCTCGGACTTGACTTCGGGTGACAGCGAATATCTTAGCTTCTGGCGACAAAGGCTCAGCAGCTTGGACCAGCGACACAGGCTCAGGTACAATCCTCGTTCCCGCAGCTGAGCCGCTGAGCTCACTCTCGTCAGCAGGTGGCTGCTCTCGAACTAGCTTCTCCGCGATTCGGTTCAGCTGTTTCAGCTGGGCCAACTCCACTGGGTCGTCCAATACTACTGCACTCCGAGCTACCAAAGTTTTTGAAGTCAGATAATTGGCTGCAGCGTTGAATTCTCGTTTGACATGAATCAGCTTCACCGATTTGAACTTCGGATGAAGCTCCTCGAACTCATTGAGTAGGAGTTGAAGTCTTGGGTTCAGACACTGGATGAGTCCCTGAGCTTGTTAAATGGCGATCCGAGAATCTCCAACAATCACTACCTCTGAGATCCTTCTGGCCAGAGCCATCTTCGTACCTTCGATCAATCCATGGTATTCAGCCTCATTCACTGTAGCGTCTTCGAAATGGAAACCTCGGGCTTCGATGACATCCCAACAAGGTAATTTCCACAAGATGCAACCCGCTGAGCCTCGCCGATCTGACATCTTAGCGGCACCATCGAAACTGAGTAGCCAACCTTCATAATCGGCTTCCAGCATTTTCAGGCTGATTGGCGGAGCTCGGACCTTGGCTGGGATGAGACTCTCGGCTATTTGGTCAAGCTTATCACGGGGGGTAATACCCGCTCCCAGGATTGCCGCCAAGCCGTCCTCATCTCGTTGGATCTTGTGAATTTCGAACGGCCAGGGGGCCAGTCGCACTGCCCACTGTTCGCAACGTCCCTCAAGTGATCGTGACTTGAATATCCATTTCAGCACTGAATGTCGGGTATAGACTTTGATCAGCTTCGTCCCGGCCAGCATCGTGTAAAACACTCGGAGACTCGGATCAACGCTACCACTTCCTTCTCAGCGGGGTGATATCTGAGCTCTTGATCATGCAAAACCCTCCCTGTAAAACGAACTGGGAGAATAATTCCATCATGATCTTGGCCCAGAACAGCACACGCAGCCCAGGGATTAGCATGGACAATGATGACAAACGGCTTCTGAGAGTCAGGGTGTCTGAGCAGGGGCGTCGATACAATCTTCCGCTTCAGGACTTCACAGGTTTCCTTGGCGCGGCTGAGATCTCGACCAGCTCGGATCTGTTCTTCTGTCAACTCGTATAGTACAGCTGCTATGACTGGGAGGTCTTCGATGAACTTGTTGTAATAGTTCAGACTTCCCAAAAATGACTGCACGCCCTTCAGTGTCGACGGGAACGGGAGATCTTTCACGCCTTTGGCTAACTTCGGCTTAGTTCGGATTCCAACAGCTCCAATTTCATGGGACAGATACGAGATCGTCTTCTTGCCGAATTCACTCTTAGGTAGGCTCACTGAAATTCCCCAGTATCTCAACCGATATAGGAGTCGATCCAGATCGACGTACAACTCCTCCCAGGTCTCGGCTCCGTACGCGATATCATCAATGTCTGAGCTTCGTCCCAGAACTGGGTTCAGCTGAGGTGGAGCTGGGATGTTCCTCTGAAAAACAGTCATACTCTCAGCTAACGTGGACAATTCTTCTTCGGTTGGGTTCTCAACTTGGATCCCCAGGAATTCCAATACGTCCGCATCAACTTGAGCCTCTTCAGAGGCTGGGAGACGCACGAATCCCCATAAGCAGTTGTCCAACATCTGCTGGTAGATCAGCGGGGAATTCTTCAGTCCAAATGGCATCCTAGTCCACTGAAAGTGTTCCAGCGGACAGATGAAAGCCGAGCTATCTTTCGCTCTTGACGTCATCGGCACAGCCCAAAATCCACTAGCCACGTCCAAGCTCAGGAACCACATCGTGCTCTCAAACCCAATCAACAAATCGTCAATCAAAGGTAAGGGGTAATGCATGACCTTGATCAGCCGATTCACGAGACGATAGTCGATACAAAGTCGGATATCGACTCCATTCTTCTTCATCACAATGACAATTGGCGAAGCCCAGTCTGAGTCTGAATACTCAATCAGTTTTGTCTGAACCAGCTTTTCGAGCAAATCATACACTTTCCGAAGGTGCTGAGGCTTGTCACCACGACCCATGAAGCGCTTCGCCACCGCTGCAGCATACTTCCGCTGCGAAATCGTCAGCATATCCCCCGCTGCTCCATGACAGCTCCATTCCCACAAAGCCGCTGGAGACATTGCACTTGTTGATTGCAAATCGTCGAGTGATGTTGGCTAGGAACGCAGCTAACTCCAACGCGGCGTTGCTGAAAATCAGCATGTCATCTACATACAGGAGAACCACCACAATGCTGTCAGTGGTGAGCTTGACCAGGACGCACGTGTCCGACTGGCACTGCACAAAACCAGCGTCACACAGGAACTTGGTCACGGTCTCATACCGCCTGCTTCAGTCCATACAGAGCTTTACGCAATCTCCATATCTTGTCGTTTGATTCATCAGTAGGCGGTGTGACGTAGATAGTTTCCGAGAGATCACTGTTTAGGAACGCGGTTTGCACATCAAGCTGGAGGTGATCCCAATTCAACTGCACTGCGAGAGCAAGGATGGTTCGAATTGAGTCGTGACGGACGACGGGGCTGAACGTCTCCGTGTAGTCCACCCCAAACTGCTGTGTGAAGCCCTTCGCCACAAGTCTCGCTTTGTACTTGTCCAGCGAACCATCCGCCAACGTCTTGCGGCGAAAACCCCATTTGGTTTGCACAGGTCGCACGTTGCCTGGTCGAATCACTACTTCGTATGTGCCGTTCCGTCTCAAACTCTCCAGCTCTTCGTTGATGGCTTGCCGCCATTGCTCAGCATCCGGTCGGGACATGGCTTCCTGCAGAGTCAGCGGGTCTTGGAGCTCACTTACCAACGCCACCTCCTGTGTGTTGTGCGACTCCTCGAACTCGAGTCGTCGCACGCTTTTCTTCTTGATGCGAGTGCTGCGACGTGCGACTTGCTTCTCCACCCGAGGATCAACGAGGAGCTGTCTCGACTGCTCGCTAGCGGATGACCCACCGCTTTCCATTTCAGTGTCTTCTTGGGTCGTGTCCAGACCGACTGGCACTTGTTCGCTAGTTACCACCGGTTGAGTCACCACTGGCAGGTCCCCATCCAGCGTGACAGTCATATTCTTTGGAACACTAGACGCGAAGAACACCGCAGTAAGGGAGGAGATGACACTCCCACTGCCTCCGTGACCACTGGGCACCCAGAAGCGGTAGCCCCCGCTCTATTCATACCCAATGAAGACGCTTTTTGCAGTCTTGGCATCCAGTTTCTGTCGTTGCGCTTTCGGCAGCAGCACTTCAGCGTCGCAACCAAACACTCGCAGCTTGTTCAGCGCAGGGGCGCGACCTGTTAGCACTTCAATTGGCGTCTTGCCAGCGAGCACTTTAGAAGGGCAGCGGTTTCGGATGTACGCTGCGGTCTTGACAGCGTCGCTCCAGAAGCGCTTGCCCATGCCAGCTGCCTGCAGCATAGCGCGTGTCATCTCGACGACAACACGGTAGCTGCGCTCAACTTTGCCGTTCTGCTGTGGGGCGTACGGCGTGCTGAACTCTTGTGCGATCATGTTCTCATTGCAGAATTCAGCGATTTCTCCGCCAATGTACTCCGCGGCGTTGTCGATCTTCAGGACGGCTACGCGCGCCTCAGGAACTTCTACCTTGAGATTGGCGATGCATTCCCGCAGAGCGCGGAGTTGAGTGGCCGAGCCCTTGTCCTTCACAGGAAACACCGCCGCCAAGTGGTATGGCTCAATCATCATGCTCACTATCCCTGTAAAGCCATCCCGCGACGTCGTTTCCATTGGCCCCACATAGTCGATCGTGATCAACACTTGACCACGCTTCAGGTCGCGTGGCTTCTTCGCTGGAAATGGACGAGTGGCCAGTTTCCCAGCCGCACACCCTTCACACGGGCGCAGCTGCATATTGTTCGTGGCTATACCACCAGCTCTTAACAGCACCTTCAAATCTCGCGCGTTCAGGTGTCCGAGCCTGGCGTGCCAAATTGCCAAGTCGTCTGGTCCATCGCCAGACGCATAGTCAGCCTCAGCACAGTTGCCCGTACTGGACATCGTCACGACGTATAGCCCACTGCTGCGCCGTGTTGCAACCAGCTTCGCACTGCCGCTGGTGATCACACACCGCTCATGGTCGAACGTGGCAGTGAGGCCGGCAGCCCCAACCTTGCTCAAGCTGACAAGGTTGCGCTGCAGTCCTGGGACATATAGCACGTTGTCCAGCGTGCAAGATCCTCCTGTGGCCAGCGGCAGGTGAGCCTTTCCACCGTGAGTTGCGGTCAGAGTCGTGCCGCTGGCGGTCGTAACAACGATGTTACTGGCCATATCGTGCAGGTCCGATAGCAGATCACTGGTGCCCCTCATGTGGCTCGATGCTCCAGAGTCGAACGTGGCAGTGAGGCCGGCAGCCCCAACCTTGCTCAAGCTGACAAGGTTGCGCTGCAGTCCTGGGACATATAGCACGTTGTCCAGCGTGCAAGATCCTCCTGTGGCCAGCGGCAGGTGAGCCTTTCCGCCGTGAGTTGCGGTCAGAGTCATGCCGCTGGCGGTCGTAACAACGATGTTACTGGCCATCTCGTGCAGGTCCGATAGCAGATCACTGGTGCCCGTCATGTGGCTCGATGCTCCAGAGTCGATGATCCAGTCAGCTCCGGCTGCTTGCGTGGATACTTGGAAAACGAAGCCCGTCTCGGCCTCGTCGCCGCTGTCTTGGCCAGCAGCGGCATTACCAAAGGCACCACCGAACTGCTTCTTCGACGTGCACTCATTCTTGAAGTGGCCGCGCTTCCCACAGTTGTAGCACTTGCCCTTCTTTGCTCCTGGTTTCCCGTACGATGAGGCAGCAAACGCATTTCCGCTGCTGACGGCTTGACTACCCCCATGCTTGCTTCGCTGGGCATGCGTCGAGCGGCGTCTCGCCTCAGCAGCCGCCATAATGAGTAGCTCCTCCATCGAACCGCACGCTTCCAACGCACCGATGTAGCCATTCCAGTCAGGACCGAGGCTCTGCAAGACGTTGCTCTTCTTCTCTGCGTCGGACAGCGACACCTTGTAGCACTCCAACTCGGCCAGCATCAGGCGAGTCTGTCGGATGTGCTCCAGCATATCGCCACCGGCGTCAATGTACAGGGACATGTAATGTCGCTTGAGAGCTCCGACGGTCGTGTCACACACATGGCGGTGCGTCTTCTGCAGGGCTTGAAGCATTTCCTGCGGGTGCGTCAGGTCTGCGATCAAGGCAGCTTGGTCGTCCGTCAGCGCCGATAGGATGATCGTCATGGCGAGCTTCTGTTGAAGCCCCAGTTGATGCAGCGGCCGCTCTCTCTGCTGTAACGGACGATCAGCTTGGCCGGACTCTTCATTCGCCAGTTGCAGCGACGTCGGTGCAGGCTTCAGCACAGCGCCCCACACGTCCTTCACCTCCAGATACAACTGAAGCTGCCGCGCCCAGAAGCGATAGCCGGAGCCGTCGAACTTTCGAAGCTTGGTCGTGAAGGCAGTCGTGGTGTTGGAACTCATAACCTGTTGAGTTGATAGGAAGCTTGAGAGGCGCTTGAGCAACTGTGGTTTCCTCCTAAAACTGATATCTATAAAGAGAGGTTCTGCCAACGAGTGCTAATGCATGACTCTTATTGGTGGAAAGATGCTGCTTATGCTGCTTTCCACCAATAGTATTGCTTCCTAATATGAATGGTGACCACAGTGTGATGTGGTCTACCTGGATATATCCACTAGTGCATGTTGCACCAAGGTGGAGATGAATCGAATGTGTAGCCCCGCTACAGAGGCAATACTAGAGCGTGAGAACGAGACGGGCAAAAATCGATACCTCTATATGGTGATCGATATGTGATGTCACAGGCCCTTCCAGAATGCATGCAATGAGCATTCTAGCAGACCTGTGATTGGCTAATACCCCTCAAACTTGAATATATCAGGCGTCTCGTTCTCACGCTCTTGTCTGTACTTGCTTCTATGAGACTGCGCAAGACAAAACGATACTAATTAACATTTTGGCATTTTCGAGAAAAACGGCTCTAAAGACGGGCGCTCTGAAATCGTACATAACTGAATTTTCTCAGGAGGGGAGGGGGTTGTGCAGACACCAGTTTGATCAGGTGTATCGACCACGCAAGGGAGGGGCTTGCAGCTCTCGCAGCTCAGAACGACGTTGGCCGGTCCTCCGCCGAGTCGAGTAAAGACGACCAGTCCCAGGGAGATGACTGTGGCGACGCCGGCTTGCAGCTCTCGCAGCTCAGAACGACGTTGGCCGCGCCACCGCCGAGTCAAGTTAAGACGACCGATCCCAGGGAGATGACTGTGGCGACGCCTGCAAATCGAAATGATGCTAGTATCCCTACCAGCCCTTTTCGACGACTACACCCGATAATTCGAGATGACGAATTAAATCGCATTTTTGAGCGGAGTGCAGATCGAGTTAGAGCCTCTATGTGACGGGGGTCACACGCACCGTAGCTTAGAGGAAGCGTAACACGCTAACCCGAGCAGACGCCTGTCGTCTCTGTTGCTCTCTAGGCCTTCCCTGTCGACTAAGGTACCGAGTACCGAACGACTTGCACACTTGTAGGTTAGAGTAAAACTGACTTGTATTAATAACACTCATACGATCCTATCTACTGCTTTCTATCTGTATACTGAATCCCTGTCTAAATGGCAATCTTCCTGAGTGGTTGGCTCAGGTGAACCCGTGTCCTTAAGTACGGTTGACTCCCGACTAAGCATATTACCTATGGGAGGTCTATGAAGAATATTCGCTCGGAAAGGGCCTGGTGTGTACCACTCGATGTGGAGTGGTCCACACCAGGGAGTGACCGCCAGTCCAAAGCGATCAGTCTCCGTTTCCTTGAAAAAGGACAGCAGCCCGCATTGGCCCCATTACACTCTATGTGGTTGCAATCGCTTCGTCTCGCAATTTCACGCTAGAAAAATCAATAAAAATGTTGCATTTTTCTCTTCGCGGAAGCCGAGTGTTTTAACGTCTTGCTCGAGAACGGTTGAACGAACTTTGCTGGTGTTGGTGTCAACGGATAGCTGAGAGATTCTTTTTTGCAACCGTCTGACTAGATCGCACTGCAACAAATAGTTAACTAGCATTCTTTTGTTTTGCGCAGTTTCATATAGCTTGCCAGACACCTGTGCACGGGGCAGATGGTGCGCCTGCTTCTGGTGCGGCTGCTTCGCGGCGCGTCGTCCAATACATTTCATACCGCTAATTGCTCCCTCCACATTTGTTGTGTTGGCAGATTTAATATGATCCACCCCGCCGAAAACGAGGTGCACCACTGTACCTAGTTGAGGTGGACGTTAGCATCCAAGTAATTTATCATATTCAAAGGGTATTATAATTTATGAAAGTAACTGTACAAGGAATACATCGTTTTTGTATTGTCAATTCTGTCGATAATTGCCAAAAGCGCGGTTCGGCTCCGGCCTCTCAATCGGGCAGCCAATCAATCCTGGACGGTAATTGGTCAATATTCGAAGCTTGAAGTGCAAGTGCCATGAGCGCCGAACTCACAGACACCTCAACATGGAGGAAGCAGCAACGCGGCAGCACGCGTACCCGAATACTGTCTACCACTGCCTCTACGCGCACATTTATCTCGGCTATTCGAAAAGTCACCTCGCCCACGTCTTCAATAAGTCGAATCACACGATCGGCAATTGGCTGCACACCTACTACGAGACCGGAGCGTTCCAGCGTTCCCGAACCACCCGAGAGAGGAAGTACACGGAGCAACAGCGCGTGTGGTTGTTTAACTACTACCAGCAACACCCGCTCTCATATCTAGATGAAGCTCAGGACGCCTTCAGACGAGCGCACGGCACCGACATCTCCAAAACCTCAGTATGGCGCATTATTCACTCGTTTGGACTGACGTGGAAAGTGTTAGAGCGCAGGGCGATTCACATCAAGGAGCAGGACGTCTTCCGTTTCGTGGAAGAGCTCAGTCATGTCGACTGGAGCCATCAGAACCTCGTGTTCCTCGATGAGGTGTCATTCGACAACCGAGGGATGGCTCGCAAATAAGGTTACGCAGTCAGGGGAAAAAAAGTAGCCATCCGTGGCGAATTTGAGCGGAAGCCGCGGGTATCGATCCTGGCCTTTATAGGCGTCAACGGCATTATCGACTACTTCAATACGGAAGGGACTTTCGATCGGCTAGAGTTCACTAAGTGCTGTCAAGATCTGGTACACGGCGCCGGAGGGCTGATCCGACAATACCCTGGGCCAAATTCAGTCTGGATCATGGATGGAGCTACCACCCACCGGCACCCTGAAATTATACACTATCTACGAAGTGTTGGTGTCGTGGTGATCTTCTTGCCGGCGTACTGTCCGTTTTTTAATCCTATCGAATTCCTCTTCGGCTATGTCAAGCGCTCCTTTCAACGACACTACTCTGAAGCTAGTGGGCGAGATTTAACTCCATTCGTCGTCCAAACATTCCAACCTTCAAAGGTTTTGACATGAGCAAGGTGTTCAACCACTGTGGCTGAAAAAACCAAGGCTACTTCGATCCCGTGGGACCTCTTTCAAACGAGAACAAAGCTCAGCTCGCTGCTACTGAACGCAACCAAGATGAATTAGATTTTGCGGAGCTTGAAACGTAAGGGTGGCCTAAAACATTAAACACGCAAGCTTTTTTCTCCTTACTCGGCGTGCTCTGTGTCTTCGACGTTCTCAATTTGAAGAAGGGGGTCGATCACTTCGTCACGACTAGGAGGGATGATGTCGCGCAGAAAGCCAACAATAACGCTCTTGCGTACTTCCAACCTGCGCTCATGTTCATCGAGATACTGCCCAAGCAATCCCCATCGTCGTAATCAGCAATGGTTGCCTCCACGACATCTAGCGCCAAATTGGCCGTCCGAGTAACCCCGACCAAGTGTTGCTCCACCTGGGAATCCACGAGACGAAGCAGATTCGCGATGAAGTCAGGTGGGGGGTTGTTGAATCGCAGCCTCCCATGTCGATCTGTTGAGGTTCCGCGTCAGATGATTGGCCCACATACGCCAAACAACACCGTCGCCTTGGAATGTCGTCCCCCACTGCTCTTGGAGTTTTTCCACAACATCTCTCAGCAAAGCCTCGGCGGATGCGCCAGCACGGTCGGTCTCCTCGGGCTGGATGCAGGCTGCAACAAATGCGTCTCGGTCTTGGGCTCTTGCAATCGACAATCCATACTCGTATATTACGAGCGTGACTGTATGCCCTCGCATTTTCAGCAGCCACTGCCTCCACGCCTGCTCTGACTTGGTGGACTCCACCACCTTCTTTTTTGCCCTGAACTGCATGACACCATTCAGCGACATCGTGGGTCTCGACAGACCATTCGCCGTCCGTCCGCACCGCTCTGCACTTTACCCGGCCACTGAACAGGTTCCAGATCTTTTGTATGATCTCATGGAATGACCCCCCGTTGATAACGACGTCATCGAGGGTCTCAGCCGATGTATCACGCTGAGCAATTGTTGCTTTCACCACCGGCCTCAACACCAACTGGTACAGATGGTTTGAAGCTGCTTGGTCTGGTTCTGCGGCCGCGTGGGGGGCACCTCCTGGTCATGGCAGCGATGTGGCCGCTGAAGTTGTAGCTATAGACGTTGGTAAAGGTCCAAAAGCTCGTGCAGGGGCAGACGTAGTGCGTGTTGCAGGCCGTGGAGTAGCTGTAGACGTAGTGGTCAGCTGCTGCATCGTTGCTTCAGTGGCTTGTAGGGACTGTGGTTCTAGGTTACCGGCATCTACTCGCGTAGCCAGCGAGGGATGCGAGGTCAGAGGGGAGCTGCTTGGCGTCGGGGTGCGACTTCGCAACGGGTACGGCGAGACGCGTGTAAGGCTGCGTAGACGTGGCGACCTCCGCGGCGTGGCTGTCATGACGCAAGTCTGGAACTGCCGCTGGAACTTGTAGAGGAAAGCCTCTAAACATGCATAGATTTCATTCCTGATGATAGGTGGGGCAATTGGCGCGTCGGTTTCTCTGGATCGATTCAACCAATCGAGCCAGGAAATTTTGAATCGAACGCACAATATGGTGCCTCTATCAACTAATATCTTTACCCGTAGATTACCAGGTCATACCGATGTGGAAACATATCTTCTTAGCTCTGAAATAAATTTCAGAGAACAAGAAACAAAGTTATAGGCAAGAAAACAGAGCAACAGTAATATTGTGTCCAGGAGTCTAGGAGCCGATCCTGTGCTTCGCGCTGGGGGGCATGGGCTGTTGATACAGCCCATGTGTTCTATCCGGGTTAGGAGAATTCGCTATAATAGATCCAAGTGAAAATGAAAACGTGGCTACTATGGTTGTAATCATTTCGATACATGAGGACGGGTGTCATGGGCTCCAAATCCTACACAATTCTCAACAATCGTTGACGCCAAAAATCGCCGCCTGCGGTTTGCGTGCAGCGCGCAGATGCAAACCCAGGACCAAGCATGATCTAATAGTGGTTGGTTTAGAGCTCTGTCGATGTTCTCGGAGTTTTAAGGGGTTTAGCCTGGCAGTCTACGTCTGCTCTTCTTTTGAGGGACACTGGCAGCGAGAGAAGCTGCCTGCTCTTTCGCTTGCTTCTTCAATTGTCGCAAGCTCTCCAGTTTGACCCGGTATTCTGCTTCTGCCTGCTGCTCTAGATACTTGACCAACACCTTGTTTACCTCCATCGCCGCGTCACGCTCAGCGGCGCTGAGACGGTGATCTTTTCGAATAGACTCGCTGTAGGCATTGGCACTTTCGGCAGCGTGTTTGTTCTTCTATTTAAATAAAAACATCACACTAGTTAGCGTTTCGGCCTTACCAATAAAGCAAGTATCGTCGACGTACTGTGTTGTAGTCGAGAACTTTACCCCCGTACTGGACCAGGAGTTTGGCGACGCTGAGAGACTTGACGTAGTGCATGGGCGAACACGCGAACCGATCGCGACTCGATGCATCAGCGCCGTGACTAAGCAGCAGAAAAACAATGGGGCGATAGTTATTTGTCACCGCCAAATGAAGCGGTGTACAGCGGCCCTGGCCATCGACACAAAGTATCAGTATGAAGGCACCTCAACTTCAGTAAGACGCTCTCACCAGCATCGTCCGAAGCATCAAGTCCGCTTCCGTCTTCTGCAGCAAAAACTTGACGATCTCGGTTTGTCCTCTCGCACAGGCTTCATGAAGCAGCGACCTTCCCGTCTTGGGGTCTCGCGCATTGATGGCAAAACTCGGATTGTCCTCCAGTTGCTGCGCTAATGCGTCCACGCCGCCCGCTATCGCCAAGTCTAACGCTGGTACTTCTGGCCGTGGTTTCTCTTCTTCAACGACAACAACCTCCTTAGTCTCGCTCGGGAACGCGAGCAAGTCGTCCACCAAGTCTGCATATCCGTCCATTGCAGTTGCTGATCTCTATGGCGTCGCTTCAATATGCTCACACGTCACATATTATATGTCCGCCACATAATGTAGTGTTTCCCTTATGTACCAGCCAATCAAATTGTGGCCGTCGTTGACCATGTCGATGATGATGCTGGCTCGACATCTTCAGCAGCTTCGCAGTGGGTCAAAACTCAATGTTGGGGCCATTTCAAACCTCCCAATTGCTCGCAATATAGCTGGCAATAGTGGCACGGAGGATTGGAGCGACTTCAACAACGTCATCAAGGTGAAAAATCGTTGGTCTCCGATAATTTAGCGGAATGTCACGCTTACTGGGCGTTGAATTGGTTCTGCAGGAACTTCGCAACATCTCGAGGGAGAACGGACTGGATGGCGGCATGCCCGACACGAAACTACTGAAGGAGACGGGCTACGGGGCGCTGGTGATGGCGATTCGCAAGAAACACGGAGGGATGGTGGCTGTGGCGGCCAAAATGGGCACACGCAAGGACGACAACGTCTTCGACGTGCACAAGAAGACGAGCGCTCGCGCCAAGCGCCGCCAAAAACGACAGGAACGACTCAACAAGCACGACTTCTATTGAATACGATTGAGGCGCATAGCCTCGATACAATTTTACACGAAAGCGTAGAAGAGGTGTGCTCATTGTGACACAATCCACGAGCTGCCGTGGCTGGTTCTGTTCTCGAGACTTTTTCGGACACGCTTGTCAAGTGCTGACACGTGGGTGTAAAGCACGAGCCGGCCGACGCGAAGGACGTCGCCCTTAATCCATGCGCGGGCCAGAATTTTCGCAATCACTTCTTGCTCGACGCTGCGACTGGTGCTAGATCGAAGGCCAGTGTCCTTGTCCTTCTTCAAACTGAAGACAGCGAAGCGCAACTCGCCTTTCGGGTATTTTTTCTGAAAAGCCTGTTGCATTTCGACGAGCCAAGACCGCTCAAACACGTAACCTCGTCGACTCGAAAGCGAAATTGCTAGCGGCATTTTTACCAACAGGTCTTGATTTGACGCTTTGGCGAGATCGCTCAGCACTCCCTGCACCACCTCGCCAAAGCAAGCTCCAAGCTCTCTGAATCGTACACTGCAAGTCGAAGGGCCTTGAGAAGTACTGACATCGGTGGTCAGGAAATCCAAGATCGCGTCTGCGGAACACCGAACGTCTTGGATGTCAATATGAGCGAGATTTGGGGCGCGCCACAGGGCTGCTAGTCCTCGATCCGTGACAGTATGAAATGTCGATAAGTTGCTTCCTTTCCTAGTGGTGGCCAAGGAGCCCAGCTCGCGGATTCTCAATGAACGAAGCTGCGGGCAATTATCCGTCAAGGCCAGGAAGAAATCATCCTTGAAAACGCCTGGGTCGATCATTTCGTCGATCTGCGGGTAAATCAGTGCGTCGCACGGCTGCAGGCGGTGGAGAACGACATCCAAATGCTCCAAGGCTGGACAGCCTGCCATGAGAACATTCAAACCACCTGTAGAATATTCGTGTCTTCGGATTCGGAATGGTGCGCGAGTATTGTACGTCAACTGCAGCCGCGTGAGCAGTGGTTTTGGTGTGTGCCCGAACGGCAGAAAGAACTCGTCAGAGAACGGTACCACAACCCAGCTGAACTCCCGCAGCGCAACGCACGACTTGCAGAACGTCTTCCAGACCTCACGCGAGACGCACAAGCTCTCGTCACAGGCGACCATCCTCGTCCCTTCATGGTACGATCGTTTCCACCCATCCAAGTACTCCAAATTCGGGCAAAGCTTCTGCACCTTCGACACGAACTCATTCGACGTTCCTTCTCGATCGAACTCGCTTCTTGACGGCACTGTCAACTGTCTCAATCCTCCCGAAGCTTCATTCCACCTCTTCAGCGCTGTGTACAGTCTCCAGAACACAAAGTCCATATTGTCCGCCACTGCATCTGCATACATTCGGTCCTTCTTGGGCAGTATCAGCGCCTCCAGGCGCTTGCAGTACGTCGACGCAGCATCCAGCAAGTCCCCCATCGCTAAGTGATGCAGTGGCACCCCGGTCAAGTCCAACCGGCGTACGTTGGGGCATAATTTGAGGATATTCTTCCACTCAACCCACTGTGAGAGCTCGGTCGCCGCTGCTTCCGTTTGGTCGGGAGTCGGCGTCTGTCCCTGCGCGTCCAGATCCCACCACAGAGCTCTCTTCTCGGCGGTGATGACGATCCTCAAGTCCAGCAACCTGTCACCCTTATTGCCACTTAATAGCTGCTTAATTATCTCTGTTTCCTGCTCCTGTTCGCGGCCCGTAGTGAAGTTCAGCGTCAACACGCGCGTGGCCTCATGTTCCGCGCAGAATTCCGCAACGATCTCTCTCCACGCGCGACACACACGCGCCAGATGCTGCAGGTTAAGCGTGGAAGGCTCCGTGAAGAGCGCGGCAAAGTTGGGGGCGCAACGGCCGCCCACTTCGTGCGGGATGAGCTCTGGTGCCGCCGCGAACGAGCAGATCTCCCGCTGCAGTGCTAACGGTAGCGACTCCATGGAGAAAATATCACGGGTTTTAAATTTTGAAATGGGTTTATTGAAGTGAGGGACCAATGGGTGGAGAGGAATACGCTGTGTATTTTATGAATTTTGGGAACATGACATGGCTACATCGACGTGACTTGGGGTTACTTGTTCTCTATCTTTCTCTCCTCTCTCTCTTAAATGCACTTGTTTCTAGTTGATTTTCGTGTTGTTTTGGTCGATAATCGTCAACATTTGACGATCCAGTCGAAGGGCGTCGAGATGGCGATATCTCCGCGGTAGAAAGTGCCTTCGATCACGTCCTGGTACTTCCAGTTCGTGGTGAAGACTGAGAGTTTCGAGATGAAGTAGTTGTTGTCGCCGCCTTCCGCAACGTTGGTTGTACCCGGGCGAGGCTTTTCTTGCTCCAGAGTGAGCTGGAAGCGCAATGTCGGGTGATTGGATTCGAGTTGGTGTTGAAGCTCGTGAAGTTGGTCTTCCCACTCCTGTGGGTTACACGTTTTCTGCGTGAATTCACGCAGATGGCCGATGTTTAGCAACATCAGCGCGAAGGACTGGTCTGAGAAGATACCAGCCGGCTCACCTGCCACGAGCTTCAGGAGTGGCAGGATGATCGTATCGAAGTCCCGCATGACTCCGATCTTGATATTGCGTTGCTGGATAATCGACGACTTGCGCTGGATAAACGGGAAGACTCCGGCGCCCGACGTGCTTAACGATGCTGCGATCGAGATATCCGAGAGATGGGTCATGCTTGCAAGCGACAACAGGCCTCGATCGCTGACGCATTCTAGAGCTTGCGGGCCAGCGTACCTCCCAGCCTCCGAGAAGCTGAAGTGCGTCAGGTACTGCGCGGACTCTGATAACTGCTCCAAGAAATCGTCGTCGAAAACGTCCAGGTCGATTCGATGCCGTGGATGCAGAAAAACTTTGAATGATCGCAGATATGGCAGGCCGCGCACCAGGGAGCAGAGGCCAGCCGACGAGTACGGACGAGAGGCATCGTCAAGAGCCGCAATTTCCGCTTCCGTCACCGCTTCAACTGGAATCGCAGCTTGAAGAGACCACGCTCGTATCAACTGCTCCGCTAAATTGCTACTCGTCGTCACGACGCTAACTGTTCCAGAAGCTCGTTTTCTCTTGAGGAACGCATCGGTAAAGTCAAACGCGAGATCTGTGAGGCGGCATTTCTGTGTGGCGCCAAAAGGTTTGAAGAATGCGTCGGCAAATGGAACCACGGCCCAGTTAAACTCGCGCAGGTCGGAGCAGTTGGCGCAAAATGTCTCCCATACATCGATAGATACTCGCCACTCTTCATCACACAGCACAGCTCCCCATCCGTCGCTAACATACGTGAGTTTCCAACCGTCCAAAATCTCCACGTTCGGGCAAAATCGACTCACGGCAGTCAGAAACTGGTTCGACAGCGCTGGGATGTGTGGAATCACAAGTTGGCGCAGACCTCCACAATGACCACGCACGTACCAGCGCTCCAGCGCTGCTGTAAGGTGTTTGACAAGAGCGACATCATCAATGTCATTCCGGTACGCGCCCACAATCTTCGGTGCGCGCTTGCTCCACCTCATCGGAAGCGGCAACACTAGCGCTTTCATCTTCAAACAATATTTGGACGCTGCGTCCAGCAATTTCCCGAGATCCCGCCGCGTAAGATACGCCATCTTGGAGACGTCGAGTCGCTGCAAATTCGGACAAGCACTGAGCAGCGCCGGCCAGTCCACCACCTGTGTCATCTCGGCGCCGACTCGTCTAGTGGTGTGGCCGAAGAGTGCAACTCGGAGCTCGATCACTCTCGGCCCAGCACTGGCCACATGCTTCAGCATGGCAGTCTGCTGCTCCTCCGACTTGTGCGAGAGGTTGAGCTTGACGGTCCGCTGCTGGTACTGCGCCAGAATCTCGCCCAGTAGGTCGCGCCAATAGTGGCAGACCAGACGCCACTCTGTAATTGTGGCCAGCGGCGTCTTGTCTGGTCGCGCCAGTCGTCTCCATCCCCTGCGCTTCGTAGGCAGCACCTTGGCCTCCGACACGTTCTTGACGGCAAAGGACAGCACCAACTCCATCACGGCGCGAGGCAGCGTCGTCATATCCAGCCGCGCGGCCACTCGCACGCTCGAGACATCGCAGAGCTTCGGCTTGGGTTGCCTCCGAGCCTCCTCCGAAGCGTGAGCAGAGGGCGTCGGCCGCTTGAGCGAGGGGCTCATGGCAACGAGGAGCTACTCTACTGGTCGCATGTGGCGACGTCAAATGATCTGGTCTATGCACAGGTAGTCAGATTTTCCTTGCCGAAGAGCATAATAGAGTCAGATTGGACCTAGGATAAGGAATAAAGATACTTGAAGTGGGGTGGATTGTGCTCCACGGCGGTCTAATATTTCGGAATAGTTATTGCGCCGTGGAACTGGAGCCTCCAATCTGGAGGCAGAACTCTCTATCCTGGTGTGAGGTCGATAGAGCAGGCAGCACGCGCAAATTACTTCTTGCCCTTCTTGCCTCCCTTCTGCTTCTCTGTAGTGACCAAGCCAAAATACAAAATGAACAGTGAGTTTCGAGCCTATCAACCGATAGCGCTAGCTGAAGGGATGGTTGACGTACCCTCCTTGGCAGGCTGCTCCTTCTTGCCGCCCTTGGCGTTGCCGGCGTTCTTCTCGGCGGCAGGCTTCTCCTCCTCCTTGGCCTGCTGCTGCTTCTTGTCCTTGCGGCCCATGGTGGTTGTGCTGGGGTGAGGTGGTTCTTGGAGGCTTGACTTGAGGTGCTCTAGGCGAATTTCAGAATGGTCATGAGATTGCTACGGTCGCGCTCGCTTTTGCAAGCACGAGAGGACAGAGGTCGGTTTTTCTCGGACGGTTGAGAAACGACCTCGGGGTAAAGATAAAATAACTTGCGTTGAGAATAGCGCAAGTTGAACTGGCTTGCCCAATCGCCGCTTCCGTTTCGGAATCTGGCACCGAGGATTCAGCCGAGGGTATCCTTGGCACCGAGACCGTTATCAGAGTGCAGTAGCGTCCCGTGCGCGTCTATTCATCGTCAGCGGGTCTACTAGATACGCCTGGACCCCAGGCCAGGATGGGCAAGCGTCTCAGCAAGTGATCCAAGCCACTATAATAAAAGGACGTTCCAGTTAGAGGGCCAGAACATGTATGGAAACCAAAAAAAAGCGAAAGCTGTGTTTCAGCGGAAACCGCTGTCACTAGCAACTGACTGTCGTGCAGCATCTAATGTTGCCCATTGCACTGGTATGGTATACTATGGTGTGATTTGTACTCTGCCAGCTCTCCAGCTTGGCTTTGGGCAGAGCAACGCGTGCTGTCGTAGCAGTATCTGGGACCCTGTCAGCTGAACAAGACGACGCCTGACACCGAGAGTGAAAGAGCCAAACCATCCTGTTGATATTTTATGTTGCTAATGGCATTGCAGCTATTGTGTAGGACGGCGATGACTTGGTAGCGGCGAGGTTACTTCTTGCCCTTCTTGCCACCCTTCTGCTTCTCTATAGCGACAAAGATCAAACACAGACAGTGAGTTTTGGTTCGATCAGCATCGAGCGTCTGGCACGAAATTGCGGCTCGACGTACCCTCCTTGGCCGGCTGCTCCTTCTTGCCACCCTTGGCGTTGCCGGCGTTCTTCTCGGCGGCAGGCTTCTCCTCCTCCTTGGCCTGCTGCTGCTTCTTGTCCTTGCGGCCCATTGTGGCTGTGATGGGGTGAGGTGAGGTGGTTCTTGGAGGCTTTGAGTGTGCTTGAGGCGAAATTGAGAATGTGGAGACCCATGACGGCTGCAAAGCGCCCACCAAGGATACCCAGGACGGTTATAAATGGATCGCGACAACTGCTGCCACAGGAAGATCGCAAACACGCGTCCGTTTCGTGATAAGAGCATGAAGCTGAAGCTTCTCTTGCAACTGGTGCCAAGCACTTGACTGATATGAGATCCTTCGCGTCTGATGCGAGTCACTGCAACTTCAACCAGTCGCATACAAACAGCAAGTATAACAA
The DNA here is from genome assembly GCA_024679075.1 of Phytophthora uliginosa. Classification (NCBI taxonomy): domain Eukaryota; phylum Oomycota; class Peronosporomycetes; order Peronosporales; family Peronosporaceae; genus Phytophthora; species Phytophthora uliginosa. The sequence continues at coordinate 548 of JAIKVD010000146.1, read as the reverse complement.
ACGGTGGCGCCCTTTCGAAAACAGATAGAAAACCGTCCACAGAGGAGTCCGAGCATCTCTCCTCTTTGTTGCTCCCCATTCTGAATTTCGCCTCAAGCACCTCAAGCCAAGTCCCCAAGAACCACTTCTCCATCAAACATGGGCCGCAAGGACAAGAAGCAGCAGCAGGCCAAGGAGGAGGAGAAACCTGCCGCCGAGAAGAACGCCGGCAACGCCAAGGGCGGCAAGAAGGAGCAGCCTGCCAAGGAGGGTACGTCTCGCCGAGAAGAACGCCGGCAACGCCAAGGGCGGCAAGAAGGAGCAGCCTGCCAAGGAGGGTACGTCGAGCATCCGCTGAGTCTGACGCTATTGCTATCTGCGTCCGTACTGATCTGGTCGAAACTCACTGTCTGTATTGTGATTTGGTTTCGTCACTATAGAGAAGCAGAAGGGCGGCAAGAAGGGCAAGAAGTAAGCGTTTGCTCCGTCATCGCTATCCGACTCGGCCACGATTAACACCATAAAATATCAACACGGATAGCTTTGATGTTTGCTTTTTGTGGTCCGCT
>JAIKVD010000145.1:0-29455 GCA_024679075.1 Phytophthora uliginosa | reverse complement strand
TTGCTGCTTTACAAGCCCTCGCATTAAAGTGGAAATCACCAGAATCAGTGGCCACCGCAGCATACCAAAGTGTTGCGGCGCAAGCCGCTAACGGGCAAACAATTCACAAATTGTTTGGATGGTATGTTCATAATCGGAAGAAATGGACGCCAACGAAGGAGCAAACCGAGAGGTTTGCTAAGCTCAAGTTACTTATTCTCGACGAGATTTCCACATGCGACGTTAGCATTCTCGGCAAGATTGATGCATCACTTCGCAGACTATTAGATCGCCCCACAGAACTCTTTGGTGGAATTCATGTTCATCTTGTTGGGGACTGGTTGAAGCAACTACCAGTAGCAGGTCACGCTGTGTTTGTATCTCCAGATGAGCTGTTGCAATCGCGAAGGGTACGAAACGTGGACTCGCATGAGTATTTGGATCGCATACGTGGTATTAATGCCTATAGAGCATTGAACTCAGTGGTTATTTTGACGGAAAATATGCGTCAGAAGAGTGATCCTGTGTGGAGGTCTATCTTAGACAAATCGAGAGTGGGGGAATACGATGATGATGACATTCAGCTGGTCAACAAAGTTGCGCACGAGGAAAATTGAACGTCGAAACGTGCTGCGTTAAAGGGATTCTGCCCGATCATAGTGACATCCAATGCACTTCGGGTGGAATTCAACGTCTCGGCGATTCGTGAATTTTGCCAGCAAGCCAAGGTGGCTTTGCATCGATTTCCGGCTTCAGTTACGAGAGAAAAACATCCACTTACGCAAATTCAACGAAAATCACTCGACTGCATCCGAGACGATAGGACCAGCGGGATGCCAATGGTCCTGGAAATTGCTATTGGGTCGACTGTGCAATGCACGAAGAACATATCACCTCTCTTTAAATTTGCCAATGGGTCGATCGGAACAGTTGTTGCCATCACCCCAGCCCGAGACGACGTCGTGCAACACAGTGTCGTGAATGGCGTGAGCGAGCATTTGCATTCACTGCCTCCCGATATTGTGTATGTGCAGCTCAAGGACTATGCGTCATGTTCGTTCGTTCCATCCTTACCCCTTGGAGTAGTTCCGATCTGCAAATGGCTCGAAAAAGACGTCAACATCAAATTGAACCATCGATCATTCTCGGTTTCGATTTACCAAGTCCCAGTCGTTTCTGCCTACTCCCTGACCACCGAAAAATGCCAAGGTCTCACCGTGGAGAAGATGATACTTGCGCCACTTCGACATCCAACTCGCAGAGTGCCACAGCATTCTTCGTTTTATGTGGCTGTTACACAAGTAAAAAGCTTGTCACAGCTTTATCTCATGGCCCCATAACGATGGGGTTCTTGGAATACTTCCGACCAAGCGAAAATGCTTAATAGAAACTCCAATCGCTATAAACCGGAGTTGGCGATTTTTTTTAGCAACATTCCTTTGTTTATACAATATCTAGAAGCTTTCTACAAATGACTCCATTGGTGAATCATTACATCTGCCGCTGCTCTACTCGTTTACATTGCTGTAGCTGCAGCTCGTAGACTACTTTACGCATATCTGTAGCCTATATTGGCATCGTCATTGTTCTACAAGTGCTGCATTTGCACTCCATTGCAAAGCGACAGCGTTTTGCTGTTGATGTGCGAAACCATCCTCTTAACCTCCATTACGATGCACGAAAGGCTTCGTGATGAGTGAAATCGATATCCAGAGCTTCCCCGGGCAACGCACGGCATTAGTTATTTGAACATTTAAGTGAACATAAAACGCACGCTTTCCCTTGCAGACCCCCATCCAGATTTAGAATCTGAAGAGCCCCCTGTAAGCAGCCAAGTGGCTAAACGCGGCTGTAAACTAGAGATGTTTCTCTTTTCTTTCGTTTGCCGGTAAGGTGCGACTTCTTTGCCTTGTGCTGGATGCAAGCTTTCTCTTCAGTTGCCGGCAATGTTGCTCTTTGATTTGCACGTGTGCCTACGCTATTCCTAGGTAAATCCGTCATGAGAGCTAGCACGCAGCGCCGGTCGCAAGCTCAATCTCCTCATTTCTCTGTTTCCTGCTTAGACATCAAGCGAGCAAGCCTAAGCGACCCAAGATGAAGGCGCGGCGGGCGTGCTCCAGGTGCGGAAGGGTCCACGACCGCCGGCAAGAACGCACTACTAGATAGAGTGCATCGAGTCTGTACTGTGCGAGCACGTGCTCGCACAGTACCGTGAGACGCAAACGGAAGTGTTGGTCACGAATGTTGTGTTGTCGCCACTAGAACTTTGGTCACTTGAGTGCCTCGTGCTTGAAAGCTCTGCGGGTTGAATGACGACATTCAAATGGTTTGGGTTTATGAGAATTAATTGATTAGGTGCTGCGGGATACCCTCCAGTCGCTGTTTGGCAAGCACCGAGGATATAGGGCAGAACCGGGCAACTAACATTGAGATCTACTACAGTACCCGTACATGTACTTCAGGCCGCGTCGTAATTTATAGGTTGTAGATGAATTGTGCGCTAGACGAAGATACTACTTGAGGTAAATAAATGACAAGATCCGCCACAGCTTAGAATTTTTTTAAAAACAAATTACCTTTAAAAAGGTTTACTGGGTCGTTCCATCAACTGGCGTTCACCTTCTAATACTCTGCAACATACAGGCACACCGCCGTGCCGATCTCGTACGAGTTGCCCGTGTACGACAGCAAGCCAGTCTTGCTGTCCACTTTGAACATGTACATGTCGTTTGAGTTCTGGTTTGCCACAATGAGCCAGTCGCCGTAAATCGTGAAGCCACGCGGGACGTTGCCGCGCGTGCTTTCCCAGCCCCGCGACGTGAGCGTGCCGTCCGTCTCGTCGATCTCGAAGATCGCGATGGAATCGTGTCCGCGGTTCGACGTGTACAGGAACTTCCCGTTGTCGGACAGGTGGATGTCCGCACTCGTACTGGTGTTCGTGAAGTCGGCCGGCAGCGTCGTGATTTCCTGCAGCGCCGTGCGTTCCAGCAGAGCCGCCTTCTTGTTGATCTTGTACACGCCGACAGTGTTGGCGATCTCGTCCACCACGTACGCAATTTTGCCGTCGGGGTGGAGCGCCATGTGACGCGGTCCCGATCCAGGCGGGCGGTTCACGGTCTTGAGGCTCTTGAGCGTCTGCTTCTTCTCGTCCAGCTTGTACTGCAGCAGCTCATCGCTGCCGAGGTTGGCCGCAACCACGTGGTTGGAGTTGGGCAGCCACGTGGTGCTGTGGATGTGGCCCGTGGCCTGCTGGTCCATGACGACCTCGCTCCCGTTCGGGAACTCCTGGTGGAACGTCTCGTTGGCCAGCGAGCCGTCGGCGTTGAGCGGGAACATGGAGAGGCTGCCGGCGTAGTTGGACACGACGAGGAAGTCCTCGTCGGGGCTCAGCGATATGTGCGTGGGCGATCCGCCGTGCGTCTCGAGCGTGTTGAGTAGCTCGAGCGTGCCGTCGCTGTTGAGCGTGAGCGCCGATACGAAGCCCGTGGTGGTGCCGGGGTGCTCGGTGGAGGTGTCCGACACGGCGTTGATGGCGTAGATGACGCGCTCGCCCGAGTTGAACGTCTTGGTCGAGCCGTGGACGTACATGGGGTTGATGCCCAGCGGCGTGACTCCGAACGGGGTCAGGCTGCCATCGGTCGTGTCGAATTTGTACGTGTAGATGCCCTTGCCCGTGCCGTTGATCCAGCCTTCGTCGCGGGTGTACGTCGCCGCGAACAGAATCGTCTGCGTGAGGCTTTGCTGCTCCTGAGGGGAGCCAGCGGACACGCCCGTCACGGCGGCCGCGAAGGTGAGAAGAAGACTCGACAGATGCATCTTGGCCAAAAGGTCGGTGCGCACGATCCCGCAGATAGGAGAGTGAGTGAGACGGCGATTGTCCGTCGGTGTTATCCAGTGACGAACGAACTCAGAGCACTATGCTATCCGATATCGGGCGTCATCTTGGCTCCACGAAAAGGCTCTGAGGGCACATCCGTTTTCAAGATCATAGCGTACCCAACTTCCGGCGAGCGAAGGTCCGAACTTCCCGGCATCTGTGGTCTAGGACAACAGCCGCCGTTAAACAGGGTAAAGTGGTCGGAGTCCAACTGGCTGCTTCGGCCTGATCGAGTTGATTCCATGACTGACAAGATGCAGGCTCTCCTCCGGAATAAGAAGAGCCGTGTCAAAAGGTGGCCGAGGAGTGCGTCTACAGTAACACACACTCCTTGCGATTAAAACATGTCGTGAACTTGCTAATTCTACGTAAAGGAGATCGCCGGAACCTACACTTAGGATTACATGTACCACTCCGTTCCGTTATTATAGCACGGGACCACTCTTTTGGTTGTTCCGGAAAAATAGCACGCAAAAACAACTTCATTTCAGTATGGTTAAACAAAAAATGGCCACTAACAATCCATCCAGATTGTAAAAACGGCTTTGACCGAGGCCTTTTTACTTACTTCTTGTCTTTTGTCTCTTTATTGGCATACAAAGACCGTGGCAATGGCCACATCAAAAGAACCGTATGATCGTTCTGCTTCTTTTGAGCCCAAGAGCGTAAAAAACACTGGAAAACTCGTAAAACCTTGTTACGAAGTACCTGTACCTTGCTATAATAGCGGAACGGAGTGGTACCTAGGTATATGTATTCCTGAACGCACCTTTGCTGCGTGTATATCCGTAAGGTGTAGGCACGCGCTCCGCTGGAACAGCCGATGCTCGAAGTTTGAACGAAGTGAAAACTGTGGTGACAGCCCATCGATGATGACAACTCACTCAATAGCTGCCTCCATTGAACGCAGTCGAACTCTTAGTCAACTGAGTGGTTTTGTTGTGGAAGTTGACGGACAAATCACCAAACCAATGAATACGTATTATCCTAGCTGGTATTCGTTTGTAGAACAACGAAGTATACAACAGTACTCAGTACCCAAAGACTTTGGGTAACAGAAATCAGAATCTATCCGGTAGCCACTGCCAAGTTGTACAGACGAACAGCAAACAACTTCAATTCATCAATCCACGTACGTAAGCCTCGTATCAAGGCTCTGTCCCGAGGACCCAGTCTTATTCTCGTCGTCGCTATCATTCTCGCCGCTATTGGCGTCTTGTACGACCGACGCCCATTGCGCCATTTTCTTCATGCCGTCGATGGTCAACAGCTCCACGAACTCTGGATGCGCCTGCCACGCAAACAGCCACTCCTGCTCGCGGATGTAGTCGTCCTGATCAAGGTCCGCCTCCCTGAAAATCTGATTCACTGCGAGCGGGATCTCCTTTTCCACCTCCTCCATCAGCTCCTCGATAGCCTTGACGCTGTTCGCCACCGCCGCGTCCTGGACAGACGACAGCTCTTCGACCTGCTCGTTCGCCATTTGAATCTGCACTTGATCGCGCAGTAGTTTAGGAAAGAGCTTTTGCACCGCACGAATTCTCCGCTGCATCGCACGGGTCAACTCCTCGCGAGTGATTTTGCCGTCGCCAGTGGCGTTCACGACTTCAAACAGGCTGTGAGCTTTCTGCTCGAATGAGCCCTTGGTCATCAGGTATACGCCCACTACGAACTCGTCCAGTGTGAGCCAATCCTTTAGCGTTGAATGGGTCTCAAAACTGGAAAACACGGCCCCCGCAAGCGCAGCACTATCGCTGATGTCCTTCATGTCTTCGTACTCGTCACTCAACGCCATACAAGCAGCCGTAAAGCCGCCATAGTAGAGCTTTCCGTCCTTGTCTGCGTAGTCGTGGAATACAGCAGCCAAGTCGCTGTAGCTCTGATTCGAGATGCCACCTTTGATGCGGCGTGATGCTCTAGCTTTCGCCTCTCGTCTAGCTACTTCGTCTTTATATTCTACAGATTTGTGTGGTGAGTTCGCCAGAGACGCCGCGGTCTTAACGCTGTTGTTGACACTCTTTGTTTGAGCACTTTGTCCATTCTGCGCCTTAGATCCTTGTGCCAACGGCGCAGGCTTAGCCTGGCCAGGGGTTTGCGGCAGTGATCGAGGAGCCGAACCATACATCTTCCGGGCTCGGCCGATGAATGCATTCAGCTGCGTAAGTGCCACGTCGTCGAAGAAGAGCTGGATAGCATTGGCGTGCAGGAACGACGATACCTCAAACGTCACCTTAAATTCAATCTGACAGCTTCCAGGCGTCCTGCACGGCTTGAATACCCACTCACTACCAACACCAACACATAATCAGGCTAACAATGAGTGACGAAGCAGCTCCTTCCCCACGCACTTTCCTTCCTCAACGTGTACCCACCTTTCAATTCGCTTGAACGTCGGCGAGTCGATGGCTTTCACGGCGATTTTGCTTGGCCTGTATCAAGTCCCCAGTATGCAACAAACACGCGCCAATTGGCAGAACAAGCAGCAGCGTCAGCCCCGCAATTGCAACATCTTTAGTTCTCGCACCCATGCAGCAGAGCGGATTGGTGGCGCCTCTCACCGGATCATGAGGACGCGGGACGTGTACGACTCGGCGAAGATGTTGAAGCCCACGCGCAGCGCCGCCTCCATGACGTTGTCGTTGGGTCTGCGCAGCACTCGCGACTCGACGCAGAAGGGGAGGAACTCGCTGTAGCTGTCCACGTCTGCCACCACGTCGAACATCTCGGAGCAGGAGAAGGGAACCACGCGCGTCTCGGTGTGCGACTTGACCAGCGAGTGCCCCGGCGACGGGAACGAGAAGAACGGCGCGCGTCTGTTCATCCACGTGCTCGGGCGCATGCTGCGCAGGCGGCGCACGAAGAGCAGCGAGCGTCCGGTGCCCAGCATCGACATGGCCGCTCCTCCTCCACCTCACGCTCTGGCTGGTGATGGCAAAGTGAGACGTTTCTGTGACTGACGTCGACGAGCGGAATTTCGACCAATCAGGAGGGGAAACGCTATAACGCGCATATTGCTGTTGGTGTGTCGCCTTTGCTGCTGCAGACGAGTGATGGCGAGCTTCTTCCCGGAGGTCGAGACGTGCTAGTAGCTGCCTGTAATGGTAAGCAGGGGGTGCTGATTGTGTTGAACTGCTGCGTGCAATAGACGATCGCGCCAACAGTGCCACTGAGCAAGGATCTGGAGTCGCTGTTCGAGTTTTTGGCGCACCAGAAGCCGGGGCTGGCGGCGGGCGACCGCGAGTTCAATGGTGCGAGTTGTGTCACTTGGTTTGTTGCTGCTAGCGGTTGCTGACGAGGGCGCTGGCTGTCGCTGCAGAGCTGGCTCAGCGGAGCGAGAAGGAGCTGGATGCCAAGATCCGCGAGCTCGAGAACTGGAACTTCCGGCTCAACCTGGATGAAGGTGCGTTGCGACGGCCGTGCTGGGCGTTTTTGCTGCGTTGTGGAGGTCTGACGCTGTCTGGGGCAACCAACTCAGCGAAGGAAATGCAGGACAGTATCAGTCTCGAGATCGCCGGCAGTGAGCAGCAGCAGCAGCAAAAGCCGTGAGACGGCACCAAAACGTATAGCTAGTCGTCTGCGAGCCTCCACACAAAGCACGCTGACCAGCCATCCGGTGCATATGCCCAGCAGTCATGCGCACCGCCGGAGCCCAGACAATTGTTGAATGGGCAAAACCTTCATGGCAAGCTGCCAGTGCAGCGCAAATGTACCCATAGTTTTTCGTCGCCATTTCGTACTTAGCTCGAACTGATCTGGCGGTGCTGTCTCCATCGCACATTCCTGCCGGAACACGCGGACTGGCGACGCATGCAAACACGGCGAGCGTCGAGCGGTGGCAGCGGAAGCGGAAGCAGCAGCAAGAGCTCGATGGCCGCCGTGGCTGCATCACCAGCAGTGAAAATCGCCCAGCCCCATTCCACCAAAATTGCAGCCAAGAAGCGCACGCGACGCCAATGTTCTCACGCCGACTGCACCAAGGTGGACGCTGGCGGAGGCTTCTGCGTCGGTCACGGAGGCGGCAAGAAATGCTCATTCCCGGGTTGCACGAAAGGATATCAGACTGGAGGCTTCTGTAGGCGGCATGGAGGTGGTGCACGCTGCCAAGTGGAGGGCTGCGGGAAGGTGGACGCCGGTAGGGGCTTGTGTCGGGCCCATGGAGGTGGCAAGCGCTGCCAGGTCGCTGGTTGTCCCAAGGCGGACGTGGGTGGAGGGTTCTGCACGGCGCATGGAGGTGGAAGACGCTGCTCGGAGCCAGGATGCACCAAGATCGACCAGGGAGGAGGCAAATGTCGAGCTCATGGAGGAGCCAGGCGCTGTCGACGCAGAAATTGCTTTCAGCCAGCTCGAGGCGCCACAGGATTCTGTACGGGGCATGGCGGATCGCGTGTCTGCTCTGTTCAGAGCTGTAGGAGGCTTGTACGCTCCCCCAACGAGACAGGAACGCTGTGCGCGACGTGTGCGAGGAGTCAAACGCAGACACTGGTGGCAAAACCGACGCAAATCACGAAGTTTGATGAAAACGTGGCTGACAGTGATCGCTCCAACGACAGTCCTCGAGACAATGCAATATCAACCCCGCAGGGCTCCGGTGCATCTGTGCTGGGGTCTTTTTCACCGCTGCCTTCACCACCAGTGAACGCACGGTGCGACGGGTCGCAAATGGCCAACTGCTTGGATAATGGTTGTTCACGGAGCTTTGGCGGTGACTGTAATTGTGCGGAGAGCTGCACCTGCAATAGTCCAACGTCGTTGTCTGCCACAACTATAGTCACAACTACGAACCAGACCGTCAACTCCGACGGATTTGAACCATTAATGGTGTCGACAAGAGCCACGATGCTCCCGCGGTTTGTGCTTCAGATCAAGCCACTCTCGAGTCTACTGGGAATCGAAACCATCGCGTCAATGATATCCACGTTATCTGGTGTCAGGAGTGTTCATGTGGTATCTGACAGTACCATTCCCTCATCTGACGGGGTGACACCGTCGGAATTGGAGCTGTTGGCAAGTTCCAGCCCCAACTCACGTCCAACGCATCGGCTTGTTATTGTGCGGGGAGAGCAATCGCTAGACCTGGAAATGTCCTTAACGCCATTGAGAAGCATCCAGCTTGCGCACATCAACGTTGTTGAGCAATCGTCAACAGTCTGGACCCGGAAAGAAGTGGTGTTGCGCGTGCCTGATATGATGTGTCCTGGAAACTGCGGTACGTCGGTACTAAATGCTGTGCGGGCTGTTGAAGGTGTAGAAGCCGCTAGACTGCGTTTTGAGCATCGCCAAGTCGTTATACGCGGAGATATGAGCGTGGACGAACTTCGTATTGCCGTGACAGATATTGGATTTGATTTGATTGTGGACGCGACGACTCTTCTGCCGCGAAGGTTTCGTTTCCGAGTTGATGATCTCTGCGATGTCGGCCTGAGCGGTGTCAGACTCCAAAACGCCTTGAAAGCTGTCGAGGGCGTTGAAAACCTAGTACTTCTAACGGATCGCGTTGAAGTGCTAGTGGTGGCAATGCTTTTGGATTCATCTTCGCTTGTGGAAGCAGCTGAAAATGCCGGCTTTGAGATGCTGGAGTTGTCGGAAGAAGCCTGGGGAATACCAATGGAAGTGGTGCAATCTTCACTTGGGTCCTCGAATGACGCTGACTCAGCAAGTCCAGATGACTACCACAAATCTCATCAGTGTGATATGAATATATGTCCGCAAAATGGATGTCCGAGGTATATGACGACAGTCGCGCATACTGCGGCGCTCGCTGTCGGCTGGGCTGTGCCAGGCTGTGGTATGTCGTCGGGAGGAGAATGTACGTGCGGTGATAGCTGCAAATGCGAGGGCTGCCCTGAGCATAACCCTGTATCTTGAGGATCGCCAATATCATAGTATTGAGTCCATTTTTAACTCGTTCGGTGAAGTCAAATATTTTTCCTCCATGCTGGTACTGCCCGTGGCTGAATCGGCAGATGTCCAAAGCTTTTGAACTTTACATCCGGTATTGCTTTCTTGCCAGGTATGTACGTCTCATGAGCACGTTGGCGTTCCCTTCGTCGAGCTTTTCTTCGTAACTCATCCTTGCTAAGATCCCGTGCTTTCGATGCTTCTGTCGCATTGAACACCATGGCCTGTCTGGGCGAGCTAGTCCCACTTTCGTCGAAACCTTTAGACTGGGGCCGCGGCTGGGGCCGCGGCGGAAGCTGAATTTGCTTCTGTTTGCGCTCCTCAATCTGCTGTAGCCTTAGACGTTTCGCCTTGGCGTACTCAATTGCAATTCGAGATCTCTCAACCAAATGCTCCTTCGAAGTCTACTTCACACATAACGCACAAAGATCAGCAATGAAAAAGAGAACAAAATCAGAGCAAGCAGTTGGTTAGCGCACCGGAGGTGAAAATGGCAAGGGCCCAAGTGGAAAACCATCTTCATCAGTTCCTTCTTGAACCCGGAGTTTTGGTGTGCGCTCTAACAGTGTCGCCTCCTGTTCTTTTTGCAGTTTGTATAGCAGCACTTTTTGCTTGGCATCGAGTTGTTCTTGCTTTCGCTGTATGGATAATATTGTCAGTACGTCACAACATTGTCATATATGTACAAGCAACTCCATTCTCTTACCTTTGCCTCCAGCGTATCGCGCTTCTTGTGAAATTCTCGCCTCCTTTTCTCCTCCTCCTCTTCCTTTTGTTTCTTATCAAGTTTCCATTGCTCTAGCAGGCGCTCTGTCTTTTCACGTGAATTGATATTCCTTCTCTTGCTCTGTTTGCGAGAGGACGAGTCACGATTCCCTTCTGGTGGTTCATTAGGATCGACGAATTCGAGTGATCCCCTGTCAGCGTCAAATCCACACTGAATAATTTGCTGGCGTTCTTCTTCCTTACGCGCTTTCCACTCTTGAATCACGCGTTTCTTCTCCTCCACCAACTCAAGATGACGGAGATACCAATCCAAGTGCGATCGTACTGAACTTTCGGTCTGTGTAACCACTTTGCGCATGCACTTGCGAAGAAAGCGAGAAACTCGTGTTTCGTAGTCGCTGCCATCGGGCTCATCTTTTTGATTACTTCTTCTAGTAGTCACTTGATTGCTCTCTTCAGGGAATAACTGCCGAAGTAGCACGTCATCGGTAAGACCGCATTTCACCAACAGTGTCGTGAATGCGGCATGCTCCCGGGTATCCCATCCGCCCTTTAATCCACCCGAGCGAAGAATCGCCTCATTCAGCCTGCGCACCCGCTTTACCATACCAACTTCATCCGTCGAGCTAGGTCTTACTATCGGTTCTTCTCCCTGGTTACTGCTGCTGCAGTTGTCGTTCCCTTGGTCGTTAGTGCTCTTGTCCCCTCCTCGCGGAAAAGTGGCGCTCTGAGCGTTGAATTTTGCTTCGCTATTCAAATGAATTGCTTTTGGTCCGAGTGACGTACTACTCGTACCGCCTCGACCAAGACGAGGCGGTGTTTCACTCTCCAAGTCATTTAACTTCTCCAAAAACACCGCAAGCTCTTTCTCCAGCATTTTCTCCTCAAGCACATATCCCTCGACTTGTTGTCGTTGTGTAAGCTTAAACTTCGCCAGCTCTGTTTCCATCGCGTCAATGCGTTCCTGCAGCTCCGACAGGAACTGATCTCCATTGGCAATCTCCTCCACCTTCACCTGAACGTCCTTCGTCTTACTGCTCAGCACCTGCAACTGATGCATCATCTTCTGCGTGTCCCCCGTCCTCGACGTCTCCATCTCCTCCCGCAGCTTGTTCACCTCAGCTGCCGTTACAAAACCCGACGAGCTCGAGCTCCCCACGCCAGCGAAGAAGCTCCGCCACGCAGCACTGCACTCTCTCTCCAGCGTCGCTGCTCTTGTCTTGTACTGTGTCTGCTTCTCGATACACTCGGCTTCCTGTCTGCCCAATCTCCGACGACCATCACTCTCGCAAGACGTCGCGCCTCGCCTTCTCACAGCAGCAATTTTCCTGGTCGTCCTGGTCTTCTCCGCCGGCTGCAGCTCGTCGTCGCCTCTCTCCATACGCTCTGTCTGTATGCCACGTCTCGCTGCCGCCACTTTATTCCTCAGTCGGGCGGACGTGGAGACGCCCCCGCGGTCCTGCCGTCGCTCCTCCACTATAGCGTCCACTGTGCGGGACGCGAGGGGCTCTACTGCGTCAGAGAAGGACGGAGATGCGTCTACGCTGTGCTTCAGATGGCGCACACGCACGTCTCCGTCATGTGCTTCGCGCAGCTCACGCAGACGGCTCAGATGCTGACCGCCGAGCGGCCCAGGGCGCACGAACTGGCGCATCGAGTGCGGAATACAAGAGTGATGGTCACGCGTCGCTTCAACTTCTAGCCAACGTTTTATTGGAGTTAGTAACGTACGTTATATCGTTAAGATACGTTAAATTGGCGGTTAGATTGGGATTTCTGCGGGTGAAGATGGAGACGGCGGCCACGATGGACGTCGTGGTCGTGTTCCAGCGCAACGAGTGCGTTCCCGAGCGACGATAGAGAGTAGTGCATGTGTGTGGACGAGTGTAGACTGACCTGTGCTGGTTATACGCCTCGTATTCGCCGTGGTTGTGGCAGATATTACGTGTCAACGCAAGCTGCTGCCGATCGGAGCACGCTTCCGGTGGATTTACTGCAATGCCAGCTGCTGTCGCTCGTGGGGGTGCTGCCCGATGATCAGGTGTTACTGTCACCCACTGGAGAAGTGCTCTACTCCCCCAGCAAAGCGGACGTGGCGACGATCGCCGTGCCGACGGAGGGGCGACCTCGCTTCTTCCTCTTGTCCAGTGCGGACTCGACCGCTAAAGGGCTGGAGATGGTGGGGGACTGGACGCAGATCTGCACCAAGAGCACATTCGGAAATGCCGCGGTGGTGCAGCCAGCTTTCCGGAAGATTGCGCCCACTGGAGGAGACCCACTAGCCACGTTGATCTGTGGACCCTGTGCCAGAACGTGCACGACAGGTATAAGACTGTGTGTGCATGTTATAATGATAGTATGCATTTACAGTACTTACTGTCCTGTTGTTGAGAGCAGGGTTCCAGCCTGTGAGTCCAATGGAGTGGAGCGCGTCCAAGATGCTGGCGTCGCGGTTCATCTCCGAGATCGCAGTGGTTGCTGGTGACGTGGACGTCGCTGCGCCATCGGGTTTTACGAAGCTGCCTGGAGACTTAAACTACTCGGCGTCGGGTGACTATGTCTACTTGTGCGTGAAGCGGGGAGGCCCCCACGCATTGACGCAGCTTCACGTTCTTTTTGATCAGCTTGATGGGGAGAGCTCTTCTGCCGCAGATGGATCTAAAGAGAAGGGGGTGTACATACCAGAAAAGGTGGTTGATGTCGACTGCAATAGCGGCGGTACTGCTGGAGATGGAAGTGGAATGTGTGTTCGCATTGGGTATGACTTTGTCAAACTTCTGGGCAACAAGGAGCAGCTCGAGACGTTTGGTATCACGGACATTACTGTTGTTGTTGGAGATCAGCCTCCTCCGTCTGCGGAATATGTGAAGATTACGCGAAATTTGAACGAAGGCGCTCCTGGTGCTCAGCCAGTTTTCATGTGCTATCGTCTAGCACCTCTTGGCGGCTTCGTTTGTGACTCGAGTCGTGAACACAGCGATTTCGGCGAGTGTCTTTTTGCGGCGCGTCATTTAACTGGGATGGAATGCGTGCTGGATTTGGATGAACGGCGACTTGGTTTTGCTTGGGCGACTCTGGCCGCAGCACGGAGACGTGGGGACGAGGCCATTATGGAGGCCCATTATCGTCAGCATCAATCGGGTGTGCTAGGGCGGTTGCAGAGCGGTTTGCAACGAGCACAGTCCTACGAGAGTAGGCAAATGCAGGAAGAGGCCCTGAAGCGAATCCCAGTAGACGTGCTCCATGAACGAGCGCGAGCCAACACATCACCTATGCCTTCGCATCAGGACGAGCTAGTCAAGCAATTGCTGCACTGGTTCAAGCGCGAGTTCTTCACTTGGATGAATCAGCCTCGCTGCTCAGCGTGCAGTCACGATAAGACTCGTTCAGTGAGAACAGAGGGTCCGAGCACCGCTGAAGAGATTGCGGGCCAAGCGAGCCGAGTTGAAGTGTATCAGTGTCCAGCGTGTGGTGCGCTCACGCGTTTTCCTCGCTATAATGACCCTGTGAAGCTACTCGACACACGTACTGGCCGTTGTGGTGAGTGGGCAAATTGTTTTATGCTGTGCTGCCGCGCGATGGGATTTGAGGCTCGATACGTACTGGATGTGACCGATCATGTTTGGACGGAAGTGTATTCCGAGCACTTCAAGCGATGGCTTCACTGTGACTCGTGCGAAGATCAACTTGACTGCCCGCTAACATACGAGGTCGGTTGGGGCAAAAAATTATCGTACATATTCTCGTTTGCTCATGATGAAGTGGTTGACACGGCGAGAAGATACACTCAGAATTGGGCTGAAATGCGCTCAAGGCGTCAAGATGTGAGCGAAACGTGGCTCGAAACAACCATCGGCAACATGAACCGGAGCCTTAGGGAACGACAAACACCGGAACGAGTAGCGGTGTTAACAGCACGTGCAAAAAGCGAGCATGAGGAACTGCGCCATGGGCGTTCTGTTCAAAAGACAGAGGTCAAGGGTCGTGTTTCGGGTTCCGCTGAATGGAAGACTCAACGCCAAGAAGATGGAAAACAAGAAGTAGCACCTTCCAATGCTACGAGCACGCCACCGCCGAAGAAGACGCTGAATACCGTGCCACCAGCCGACATTTTGCAAACCATTTGTAAGAATTTGGTGGTTGGCTGCCAATCAGCCGAGTGCTCGAACCCATTCTGCTTTACTGGTCGTACGGGCCTGAGCTTTTCCGGCCCATCACCTGATGTAAACGAACGGGCTGCACAAGCTCTTCAATTGGTGACAAGTTTGAGCTCGAAAGGATTCTCTTCAGATTCTTTAGCGATGCTGGATTGCACAACAACTAAGGAGCTTCGAGGTTTTCTGTGGAAGAACCAACCGTTGGTGTATTTACCGCTGCAAGATCCACCTTCTGCGGGTGGAAGTGTTACGCTGATTGATATTTCAGGCAATGACAAACATGTAGGGAATGTAGAGCGGTGTGCTTTGCGCAAGCCTTTCCGGATCCCGAATTCAGGTCACATAACCGCTACCAATGGCACTGTCCAACCTGAGAACAGGACTTTCGGAGTGCAGCTACGCGATGGCAAGCGCTTACCTATTTCTGTCAGGAGTGGGCTTCCCCCTGCTGGTTTTGTTCTGTCATTTCTCGTTCGCCTCGACCAGGACAATTCCGTCAAATCAAAGCAGGCTAGTGTAGTGAGCGTTCTCTCTGGTGAGCTAAGAGCTTTGAGCCCGGCAAAATCAGTGTGCTTCCGAATTTGCTGGAATCGTGCCGAACAACATTTCTCATGTGAATTTCAACACGGAAAGGAATTCCCGACAAAAGACGCGTGTGTCAGCTCACCGTTAGTTTTTGGACATTATGCTCATATCGCTATTGCGCGAGATGAAACAAAATTCGGGATGTACGTGAACGGAACGAAAACAATGGAGTCTGAACTAGAAACGTTCAAAATTGATGAAGTGACTCTCGAGGGGCCTGCTCGCGATTTTTCGAATGTCGCTGCTGTAATAAGCCACGTGGCTGTTGTACCTGCAAAGTCTGCAGATGAAACGCTGGCTTTTTGTGCTGCGATGAGAGAGAACTTTGTGTCGGCTCCACCTCTTAGGGCGTTTGGCCCCGATGGTCTGCGCGATGATAAGACATGTGCTGAAGCTGCAGCAGGAGCGCAATCAGGGTATCGTGTTGCCCAAGTTTTGAGTACGTTGACCTCTGCTTTCATTTCGTTTCACTCCGACGTTTCGATCTCTGTCTTAGCCTCTTATCGTGTCTTCTAACTTGAACTGTGCGTCTTGTTCTTGTTGTATAGTGTGGGGTGGAGAATTTTTTGACGGCCTCCAATTCGTTTATGAGAAGGATACGACAACCGGAGACGCACAGTCTACGTCTTCGACTACAGTTTACGGCTCATTGATGGGGAATGCAACCGCAAAACGCCAAGCTTCGCAACCGACAGTCACTCTTGAGCTGCTTCCCGACGAGGTGGTTACTCGAGTAAGTGGCCGCAAGGGCGCTTGGACTGACAACATAACCTTGCACACCAATTTTGGACGCACGATGACATGCGGTGGCAAAGGAGGAGGGGATTTTTCTGTCTCGACACCAGCCAAGAGCGAGATCCGTTCGATTAGCTTTAAGGTTGGGGACCATTTGACTGATGCTATCGCCTTTGTGCTGGAACCTTCGTCCACCAAGACCCTGGAAGGTACGTACATGTACAATATGTGCATGGTTCGTTGAGACTTCGTTTTGGCCCAATCATGAATACTTTACATTTCTGGATCCATGCAGGCGATACGATGGAAATCCTCATGAAAACACTGTCGCCGAGTGAGCCTTCATCTCGCCAAAAAGCAATTTCTGCAGGTACTGTAGCATTTGTTGTACTGGCACGCGGCATATCGCTTTACTCATCTCGGCATGTTCTGCTGCCTCCAGCTCTACGCTATTTAGAAAACATAGCTCACCAGCCCGAGGAATTAAAATTCCAGCGGATTCGCGCCAGCAACAAGTTTTTCGCTTCAAATGTCGGCACGCTTGGTGACGCCGCTGCCAAGTCCTTCATGCGTTGGTGCGGTTTCGAAGTCACCTCAGAGCAAGCAGACCAGTTTTTCGTCTTCCAGCCGTCGCAGCAGCAAGACAAGCCATCCCCGCAAACGTTGACTGCTGAAGCCCACAAGCGAATGCACTTCCTTAAGAATGTCGGTACGCACTAGAGGGCGTGGAAATTGCATGGTGCAACGCGTAGTGACGTGTAGATCGCTGGTGAATGCACCGATGTTACGCTGCATCACCGAAACAGGATACGTAGTAGTAGATGAGACAATCTGAAGCTACACTTGTGAGTTTTGTGAGGGTCCACCATTTTCGTCTACTGCACTGCACGTACTATTCCGCTGCCTGTCAGTCCGCAGACTACAACGCCAAGATAAAATCCATCCTGCCAACTGGGTACACTTCGTCGGAGCTGGACTTCCCTCGCACTACCAGCACGCGACGAACATACTGGGGCGGTATGTTTTGCACTCATGGTGGTACTTGGATTGATTCTCGCTGAAGGAAGGCACGGCATAGCTACACAGTCTTGATATTTCAAGCCATGACGTCAAGCCATGTAGACCGACCTCATTCTTCAGTGCCGATGCTATGTGGCTTTCGACCCCTTCGTTGAACATGCCGTGAGTGTTGGTGCGGCACCGCCCGCTGGTGAGACGATGTGAGCGCAGTTCATTAGTCGATTTGCGCTAACGAACACACCAACAAACTTCTAGCAGTGACAAGCGTTGTCATGGCCCACGAAACCGCGATACCAATTTCGGCTCACACGATCAGCGCTAAGGATGTGTCCGGTCTGTTGGCACGGGGCTCGACGCCCCAGCGACACAATGCGGTGCAGGTCGGCAAGTGCCCACCGCCGAGGACGCGACGCCCACGGACGCCCATTGCACTCACCGAAGAGGATATGCGCACGCTTAGCGCGGACGAGATCCGGAAGAAGAAGAACCGAGTGTCTGCGCAGCGCGACCGCGACCGTAAGAAGCAGCACGTTCAGGACCTGGAGGACATGGTATGCGAGCTCTGGAAGCGAGTGCAGTACCTCGAAGGTGTCATTGCGTCAATGCACCCCAACCAAGACCTAAGAGGCCTCTACCAAGCGTACGAGCCTTACGCGGTCTCACGTACCTTGCAGCCGTTGACCGGACCAGCCACGGGCGCGCTGAATGAAGTCGATATGACGGAGCTCGCGTGGCTGCTCGACTCCATACCGATGGATCCTTGCGAGGAGGATCAACCGATGTGAAGCCAGCGGGTGTAAGCGCTGCCTGCATTCAACGCACCCAACAAACCAACCTTACAGCCATACATACACATTACGTAAAGTTATAAATCAAATGAATTGTACAGATTTGATTCCTGGTGTTTCAGTCATCAATGCGTTGGGTCGGTGTGACTGCTGTACGCCAACATTTAACCGAGCGGAACGATTCCGCTGAAGTGTGCTCGACCTCTCACCTATAAAATCTAGTGTCATTGTGTCCAGTGCAGTCCACCGGGTGCGTTGGGCGCCTGAGGACAATACGATCCGCGAAGTCAACAGTGAGATCTCCCATGAGATCCAAAACTGAAAGCTGGCTACTCGGTGCCGAGCTCATCATGTAGGGGGGTCCTACTAGGGGGCGGATACAAAAGAGCCCATCGGAAGCACCGCACCGAAGTGATTTCTCCGTGAGCAACAACCACCACCACCACCATGGCACCAACATTCTCACCCTTCACGGTCTCTTCGCGTGAGCTGAGGCTTGACGCAAGGCCTAGTCTAGTGTCTCTGTCGATCTATGCATGGAAATATATAATATATTTGAAAACGCTTCGCTCTCGGTATTCAGTGATACGCTCCGGATATCGGTCCGGTACAATTGTCAATCTTCAACCCAATGTGAATGCTGTCTGAGGAGAGACCGTAAAATGAAGCAAGGGGGTGAAGGCATTCTGCAACTTACCACGTGACGCACAAGTACTTGCGATCGTTCCGATATCGATCCAGCGCCATGAACGTCAATGCCAACACCATCGCCGCCCTGCTTGGGCCCGGCGCGTCCTCAAAGGTGCAGCAGCTAGTTCAAGTCGGCAAGTATCCCACCACGCGAAGTCGTCGACCCCGCGAAACGATCGAGCTCGAGCTCACCGAAGAAGAACAACGCACTCTGAGTCCAGACGAGATCAGAAAACTCAAGAACCGGGTGGCGGCGAAACGCGCTCGGGGTCGTGCTCAGCAACGCGTGGCCGACCTGGAGAACACGGTCTGCGAGCTCTGGAAGCGAGTGCAGTACCTCGAGCATGTCATCAAGCTGCTGCACCCCAACGAGCCC
Source organism: Phytophthora uliginosa (assembly GCA_024679075.1). Lineage (NCBI taxonomy): Eukaryota > Oomycota > Peronosporomycetes > Peronosporales > Peronosporaceae > Phytophthora > Phytophthora uliginosa. Next base: position 10,624 of record JAIKVD010000145.1, on the reverse strand, counting down.
ATGGAGTACTTGTACAGCAAGTACGTCATGTACGCCGACTCGCCAAACCTGGAGCCGCTGACGGCGAGTGACGCCGAAAAGGGAAACCTTGCCCTCAACATGGATGAGCTCGAGTGGCTCTTCAACACCACGCCGTCGAGTTCTAGTGACGTTGACATGAGGGAGTAAAAGGGTGGTCTCGCGACGAGACCACCAGAGGTGGGCTCGACAGTGGACCCCACGGCAGCGACCGCCTTGCGGAGTCCCCCTGAAGGCAGTACTACGGGGCTAAAGCTCAGAAACCAGAATGAGATGTTATAGTTGATAGGGATCACATAAATTTGATAAACATTCATGCACACAGATTCGATTTAATCGCTTATCCATGCAATCGGTTGCATTCCCCGGCGCTTGAAGCTGGGAGCTCGAGCGTCGGAGTATTACCATATATACATGTAATGCAATGCAGTGCAAGACTTGCAGCGTTCGTCTTCAGTTCGTTCAGGACGCATTCCGACAGTCGTCATGGCTACAGTTTGCCCGTCTAATACATCTCACACCCAGAAAATCCACTATCGATCAGAACTGCTCTCTATGTTCACCGCGGTGGGTACTCATCGTTTGTACCCAGCCGCCCAAAGCATGTTTTTCTCCGTACGAAGGGCTCCACAACGCAATTTCACCAACACTGCGCACATGTCTGCAGATCCCGACAAAACTGAAGCGAAACGTCTGGTGTTGGCCCCAACAATCAGCCCAAACGATGTATCGGCGCTGCTGAGCATAAGCTCCTCGCCTTCTTCACAGTTTGAGCGGGTGCGGATCGGGAAGTGCCCACCGATGCCACGTTCTCGCCGACCCAGAGAAAGTATCAAGCTCACGGAAAGGGAGATGCAAACACTGAGCTCGGACGACATACGAAAGCGGAAGAACGCCATCGCAGCTCAGCGCGCGCGGGACCATAAGGAACAGCGTACGAGGGATCTGGAAGACATGGTGCGAGAGCTCTGGAAGCGGGTGCAGTATTTGGAGTCGGTTATCAAAGCACTGCACCCCAACGAGGCGCTGGATGACTTGTACAGCGAGTACGAGCCCTACGCGGTGTCGAAAACGATCAAGCCATTGTTCCGTCTAAATGAAGACGACACGGGCGAGCAGTCACCACCAAAGACTAACATGAAGGAGCTGGCCTGGCTGCTGGTTGGGCATTCGGCCCGCTCAAACAACGATCATCACTGACACTCATTTTAGGAGCAGGCTCGACAACGTTCAAGCAAAAATAACAAATAAAATGAAAAAGAGTGGAATAAGTTCCATCACCATAGTTCTTGATATGCACGAGCTTATACTACTAGTAGTAGCTCGGAGATACTGGACCGATTCCCGTAGGATCTGTCGCGGTCATTTTGTACAGATTTCGTACAGATCACCATAAAACGGCCACTTCTAGATAACTCGAGTCCGCTGTCGACCCGACAGATTTCACTTCTGTCGGCCCCTCCGACAGATTTCTAAATGTATAGATCGAATGGCTAGAATGGTGAAGATCACTCTCCCACTCCCGCACTGGTCACTGGGGCTGTGATGACGCTGGCAACCATAGTGCGGATGACCGACACGGACGACGAAGACGAGTTCGTCGACGCTGCCGTCGCAATGGCGAGGCCAACCGCAAGCGGCGGCAACGAGGTAGAAGCAGTCTGGCGAGGGCGGGTTTGCCACGGAGCTCGTGCCACGGTACGTCGTGGGAATGGATACGCCGCAAGAATTGGCGCTGCCGTCATTGTTACGACGGGATTCCATCGTGACATGAAGCGCAAACCCCAGTGCTCCTGCTGCAGAAAGAGATCGCTGCGACGATCGACTTAATCCCGAGGAATAGGCACGTAAATTAGGAGGGTGCAAGTCGATCGTCACAGCGATCTCGCTAGCAAACACGGCGGCAACGGAGGCACTACACCCAAGGGCAGGCGAACGAAGGCCACGACCACAACTCGGAAGGAGAGCGATACCTCTTTATTGAAGCGGGGGTTCTGCCATCGTAGAGTTCAGGAAATGAAGCACAAACCCCAGTGCTCCTGCTGCAGAGAGAGAGAAGGCGTCTTGCATGGTCGATGCTGAGTAGTGGGGCTTGCCAGGGAGTGCGTGAGTGAGAGTCACTTCACTTCAACCTCCTCAGATCTGTACCGAATCTAGACATCTAGACAGCAAGGCTGTACGAGATCTGTACACGATTTTTTAGACACGAAATCTGTACGAAAATAGCCCACGGGGATGAGTCCACTGATTCAGCATTGCTGAAGAACTAGTGCTTTCATTTAATCTGAAAATGCTAAGTTCTCGATGACTGCACTACACGAAAAAGTCCCAGACTACTCGTTACTCATCTTACGGGCAGCACCTCTCGGAGTGCTCCTTCCCGTTGGGATCTTCGGGTACATCAAGTGTTGGGTCGAAAAACCCTTCGGGGCGGAGGTTGAACTTGGCGTAGTCAACAGGCATGATCGGCCAGTCTTCGGGGCGTGGGAAATGCGTGAGGCCGAACGTGTGCCACAGCACGATATCCTCGCCATCCACCGATCGGTTGGACTTCGTGTAAGCAGGCAGTACGGCAAAGCCTGGGTTCTGGTTTGGCGTGTAACCAGCAGCCCACATCTCGTCGCGAGCGTACTGCGTGACCCACAGGTGCTTTGACGCAAAGATCGCTCGTTTCGCGACCGAGCTCTCGCTGGCAGCGAGGAGCAACGGCTGACCTTCAGGGATGAGCGTATACGCTGTCGGGTTTCCAAGCCGGTTGGTGACTTCACTTGACGAGATGCGCCACATACGGCCTTTGTAGTTGTCGGCCAACCGCTGGGCGTCGCTTTCACGCTCGAGACGTGTAGCCATGCGCCTGAAGGCGTTCCCCACGGGGTTGTCGGGGCTGATCGGTAGTTGCTCCATTTCGAGTTCATCCACGTAGCACTTGTTTCTGTCGATGGCGACGTCAAGGCGTACCGAAAATAGGTGCTGGTGGCACGGAGCACCGAGGCGTGGCGCCATTTCGGTCACAAAGTCGTTCTCACCCTGCGGACGACCGGAGGTGAAGACGAGGCCGGTCGCCTTGCACTCCAGCTCGATTCGCCCATCGAGGTAAAAGTACCAGTAAAACCCGTAGTCGTAGTTCACGACCGTGACGAAGAAGGAGAGGACAAGTCGGCGCTGGCGGCGGACAGTGCCAGTCGACGTGTACACATCACTGTGCTTCCAGAGCGTCCCGTAGTCCTCTTCGTGGATGCACACGACGTTCTTCAGCAGGACCGGCTCCCCAAAGTCATCGACCACAACGGCATCCAGGTACTGGATCTTGCCGAGGCAGTCACAGCCAAGCACGAGGGAGTTGGCGAGTCGACCGAACTGGTATTCGCCCACATCGAAGTAGTTCTGCCAGTCGTGAGTCGGCTCCGGTCTACCATAGGGCACAACCATTTCCGACACGGACGCACGATTGAGAATTGGGCGCTTTTGCCCGTTGTCAGTGAAGGAAATGTCGTGCAGTGTGAGACCTTCACGGCCATTGAAGCCGACGCGGATTTCCCACTTCTCCCAGTTGAGCACGTGGTTGTTGATGGTAAAGCTGGGACCTTCAGGTTGCGTGATGTGCAGAGATTTCAAGCTGGTACGCATTGGCCCAGTCACCTTAGTCGCCCGACTCCATCGGGACGTGGTTGTAGCCTGTATCGATCAGGCGAGCAACCCGGTGGTTGGTTAGATCAACATGGGCAACGATCTCGTCGATCGGGTGCGCGAACATGGAGTGGGTGTTTTCAGAGACCAGGAAGCTCAGCACTCGGATCATGGGAGAAGTTTCTGCGTGCCCAAAACGATGCCCAAAGTGGCCAAAAGTGGCCAAACTATCAATGTAAAATGGAGTGAATTAGATAAAACCGTAGTGTTTTATTTAACTTGTACATGCAAAGTGCTGCAATATTTCCACTAAATCTTTAGCCTAACCTGCGACGCTAACGGGCGAGGGCGAGCGAACGCGAGCGCCTCACTCAGTGCATTCACTAGTCACCATCACCCGCCGATTAGGCGGGATGATTAGGCGGGACTTGTCTGTGCGAGCGAGCGTGGCGAGCGCTGCAACCCGATATTTTTTTTTCTAGACACCGCGCCTGGCCGAGCCGAGGACTTAGCGTAAGGCATGAGGGGGTGGGGCAGGCCGCGGAGCGGCGCCCCCCCGAGGTGCTGTCGCTAAGTCCGCAGGCGAGAGCCAACGCGCGAGTGTCCTACTGAGCTGGAACGTGAACACAGGAGGTCGTTGGCAAGGCGGGGTATGGTGGACCCAACTATCGCTACTCGTACGTGATGCTGCGCGAGCCTGACCACGCTACCCTGAGGGACTTCACGAGTGGGGATATGATTCCACGCGAGATCGGCGCACTTCTCCTCAATCTGGACGACAACGTCGCCAGCGAGGTGGTCGTCGATATCCCTGCACGGAAGCTCGTGGAAGCTGGAACCTGCTGTCGACGGCTGGAGCCCGATCATGGACGAAGACAACGTCGCTGCTGAGAACATCCTCAAGGCGTACCCCGACTACCTTGACGCTCTCAAGAAGCGCGGCCTTCTTGACAGCAGCCAGGTGCGCTGCCTGCCACTTTCTGCTGGTGTCTACGGGTATGAAGACGAGGTTGGCTGCCGTATCTTAAATCGTAGCAATGAGCTGCTAAACCTTTGGGCACTTTTGGCACTTCGGGCAGCTTTTTGGGCACGAAAAAACCGACGCCTAAGCGTTTGAACCTCCTCGGCAGTGACGGGGTCGAGCGGGTGGAAGACAACCTCGTTGAGAACTTCAGCAGGGTCGAGCGAGGACATCTTGGTTGACGTCGATTGCGCGTCCGTAAGTGAAAACCAAAGTGAGCTGCTGGTCTAGGCGACAGACCTGGTAGTTCTTGGGCTTCAGGCTGGAGCCCTTCGGGGTGCAAGGTCTCTCCTAACGTTAGTTGTTGTTGCTGCTTATGCTGATACCAAGCACTTCAACGTCGAAGTTCGAGCGGAGGCATTTATAGGCTGGAGATCGAGTGGTGCTTGCAGCGTCGCTGCAAGTGCGAGTTCGTTTAACATGTACAGTTGCAGCAAATCCGACCAGTGAACGCATCCAAACGAGTACAAGTGCTACAAGGGGGACTCGGTCTGCGGTTGAACATGGTGACCTTGATACTCCAACCGCTTAGGCGCTGCCACATCGCCCGCGTAGGCAGCGCTCAGTTGCTGTCATGAATGTCATGGATGAGCGGACGATGTGGAAGGAGTCACCACTGCAATGTACTTGTACGCAACACAAACTGTATTTGTCCTCTGCGTAGTTCCAAGACGGCTGGTTCAATGGACGAGGACGCCATCTCTACCTGGAAATGACTAACATCAACATCGATTCAAAACACTACTACGCAGCCGTTCGAACCGCCAAACTTACACGAGCTCAAGGGCGTCGAACACCACAGAGGCAGAAAGCCATTTCTCGCTGGGGTCTGTCGAGCCGCTGGCAATTGACAGCTCGATCGTGTTGGTCCCCGTTACCAGAGCCGACGTTGGGATGGTGTACTCGTACAGCTTGTAGTTGCCCAGCGTAACGCCACGAGTGACTCCGCGCGTCGAGACTGCCACGGACGCCGGTACCTTTGCAGTCCAGTCGCTATTCACTGTGACTTTGCAACGTCCGCTGCTTTGAGCAAGGGTCAAGCCGATCTTGAGCGTGCGAGCCTCAGCTGCCTGGGCACTGCTCAGCGTGAAGCTGAGAGTGATCGGGTCGTTCACAGCACGGAACATCGCCATGGGGAAGGTGCTATCATCGTCGGTGCCGGGAGTGAAGGTGAGAGATTCCGCCCACGTGTCCAAGCGTGAGTCGCTCGGGTGCATCTTGTGGACGTTCGCAGCGTTAAGAAACCCGTCGGGGGTGCCGTCCCATTCCCCGATACGCCAAATGGGACTCGACTCAAGTTCGTAAGTCACCTCGAGGGTTTTCTTAGTGGTGGAACCCTCCGTGACCACCACCGAATCTGAGCCCACGGCGAGCTGCTTCTTGTAGATGGTAGCATTGTAAGTGCCAGGTCGCATGAGCGGTGATGTGAACGTCGTAGCGTTCGAGCCCACCGAGACCCAGTACTGCGCGTCGTCATTGGAAAAAGTGACAACGACGTCAGAGCTGCCGAGCACACTGTTGGTATCCGTGATGGTTCCCTGCACAGTGCCGCGCTCAGTCTCCGCTGTGAAGCCCGTGAGGTCCAAGTCTTGGAAAAAGTAAAAGTCGACATCCGACGTGGAGGGCGCCGAGCCATCCGTGAGCACCAACGCGTATGGACCGTGGAAGCCGTAGCGATAGTCCTCCGTACGCGTGTGGTCTGAGAACATGTAGAACGTCAGCTCGTTGGCGACGTCAAACTTGTTGTTGATATCGCGGAAGAATGGCCCGCCTACGGATTTCTCGTAAGCGTAGTCGGACATGATGAAGTAGACCCCTCCCGCGTCACTCGTGACAAGTAGACCCCTCCCGCGTCACTCGTGACACCGTGCACTTGGTCCTCGATAAACGGAATGGCGGAGTAAAATTTGGATGCTGTCACGCCGTCGTCGTCAGAATAGACATCGGTCGCCTCGATGGCAGACATTCCGACGGTGTCGGACTCGCGCTGTCCACTACGGTGCGGTCCAGACGAGCGAGGAAACGCAGCTCCGCAAGATCCACATCAGTCGTGTGGTATGTGCCCATGTAGATGGCATTTTCATTCGGGCGAAAGAGGTAGGTTTGCTCAAGTCCCGTAGTCTTGCAGGTAATTTGGATGGTCGAGTCATCCAGCGTCTGGAGGGAACTGGTAACACTACCCAACCCCGAATTGACGTGCGTGTTCTTGGCGGAGTACTGCAGCTCCGAGTCGTTCAAGAGCATGGAGGTGATGTCGCACGTGTCTTGGTCCATGGTAATTGTGAGTCCGTCGCCCGAGGTGATCACCCACGAGCCGCCGCTCGATGTGTAGCCGAAGTCCGATGCGGCCTTCAAAGTGGCCATGAAACTACTAGCAAGCAGCAGCGTCGAGCTCACCAAACGTCCAGCTAGCATTGTGGAGTGATGGTTCAAGTCGATTGAGTCTTGACGGAAGCTCAAAAGCACGAAGTGTTGTGTTCGGGGCATGGTGCAGCCTTCGTGGTAGCGACCCCCCCCCTCCCCCCTTCCAGCTAAAATTCGCTCGCAGTTTTCGGGCTTCACAGACTGGAGACCGTAGCGTCAATTCCAGCCGTGGTGCATTTGCTGGCCTTAAGCAAGATCCATGCATCGACGAGCTTTAGTGTGATGGCCGATGCTAATGAAGGAACTCCGAGACGATCACCAGCTGGAACAGGAACAGTGCGTCGGACGCACGAATGACTAGGAAAGAAGAGCACTCCACATCAACATTTATGACCATTTATTCCGTATCTGAGCTCAACTCCTTCACTTCGCTTGGAACTGCTTTCGTTCCAGGCAGAAACTCTATAGGTAGAACACGCTTACACGAGCTCGAGGGCGTCGAACACGACCGACGCCGACAGCCACTTGCCCAGCGTGTCCTTGTTGCCACTAACAATCGAGAGTACGATCTGGTTTTTGCCCTCCACCAATGCAGATTTGGGGATAGCGTAGTCGTAAAACATGTACTTGCCCACAGTGACGCCGCGCGTCACTCCGCGCGTCTTCACGGCTGCACTCATAGGCACCTTGGCACTGTACTTGTTCACGGTGACACTGCATCGGCCGTTGCTCTGCGACAGAGGAACGCCGATCTTCAGAGTGCGGTCTCCGACCTGCTCCTTCGTGAGCTCGAAGTTGATCGTGATCGGGTCGTTCACCGCGCGGAACATCGCCATGGGGAAAACCGAGTCCTTGTCGGTGCCGATGGTGAAGTTCAGCGGCGTCCAGGCCTCCATGCGAGAGTCGCTCGGGTGCGCGGTGTGGATCTTGTCGGCGTTCAAGAAGCCGTCGGGCGTGCCGTCCCACTCGCCAATGCGCCAAATGGGTTTGGCCGCAGGCTCGTAGGTCACGGTGAGTGTCTGGGCATTCTGCACACTTTGAGTTCTGCGCGAGTGAGCCTCATTCGTAGCGGGGGCCGGCGTGGGCGCGTTGGTGCTCGTAGCCGCCGAGGAGCTGGCTTGAGCTGGAGTTGATCCCGAGCCGCCCGTGATGGTGATCGTCTCCGAGCTCACTGGGAGCTGGTTCTTGTAGATGGTGGCGTTGTAGCTTCCGGCGATCATCATGGGCGACGTGAAAGACCCCGTGGTTGAGTTGAGCTTTACCCAGTACTGAGCTTCGGCGTTCGAGAAACCCACCACGACGCTCAAGTTGCTTAGCACTCCATTCGTGTCGGTGATAGTTCCAGACCACGAACCACGATCGGCCTCAGGGACGAACCCAGTGAGAGTGAGGTCCTGGAAGAAGTCGAAGTCGACATCCGACACGGCAGGTTGCTTCCCGTCGGTGAACACCAGCGCGTACGGGCCGTGGAATCCGTAGCGGTAGTCCTCGGTGCGCGTGTGGTCCGAGAACATGTAAAACGTGAGCTCATTGGCGTTGGTGCACTGATTGTTGATGTCACGGAAGAACGGGCCGCCCACCGATTTCTCGTACGCGTAGTTGGACATGACGAAGAACACGCCGCCAGCATCGCCAGTCACGCCGTGGACTTTGTCGTCGATGAACGGGATGCCCGAGTAGAATTTGGAGGCCGTCACACCCTTCGAGTCGGCGTAGACATCGTGTGCCTCAATGGCATTCATACCGTCGATATTCGAAGTCGGAACCATCGGATTTTTCATCGGCTTGCGGTTCAAACGCGCAAGGAAGCGCAGTTCGCCGAGTTGCATCTCGGTAGTGTGGTGCGTGCCCATGTAGATGGCGTTCTCGCTCGGTCGGAAGAAGTAAGTGTGCTCGAGCCCCTTGGTCTTGCAGGAGATCTGAATGGTCTTGTCCTTCAGCTCCTGGATGGAACTCGTGACTTTGCCCAGTCCGGAGTTGATGTGCGTCATCTTCTTGGTAATCTGCAGCTCCGCCTTATTCCAGACCATGGACGTGATATCGCACGAGCGCTGGCTCACCTTGACGGTGAGGCCGGCACCGGAATCGATCACCCACGACCCACCATTCTCCTTGAAACCGAATGTTGACGTGGCTCCACGCTCCTCTTCGGACTGAAAGTTCAGGTTGGACGTCAATTGTTTTGTGTTTGCCTGCGCCACGGCTAGCAACCCGCTAGTCAGCAGTAAAGCTGCACGGAACAAGCGTCCAGACAACATGATGCAGTCTGTCGGACTGAAAGGGTTTTGTGCTTCGTTGGCGAAAACTGAAGTGCCATGCTGAGCTCAACGGCGCAATGCTGTCGGTCATACAAAGAGTCAGATCATGACGTCTCCACGAGCCCAAAGGAGTCGCAATCAATCAAAGAGCTCAAAACGAGCTTTGCGCTCCATATCCGTGGTAGACATAAATGGAGCCAGGACAAAAAAGTGCCACCTTGTCCATACCAAAATCAAGATGTCCACCAAAACAAAGGTGTTTTCGCGCGCAAATTTGAACGACTTGCACGTCGAATTCTTCTACCATCTTGCGCTCCGACGTGAGCCGAGATCTTGGGCTATCCACCACTGCCTCCAGATCGCGATTTTCGTTGTAAACAGTAGCGCTGTGGGCGATTAAGTATGACCGAAAATGAACCGCCGTGGAAACAAGCTGTACATGCCGTTCTGAACGGCATGTCTATTCGCAAGGCCGCCAGGACATTTCCCGGCGTGGAAAGAGAGGCATTGCGTCGTCGAGTTCATGGGCTCGTGGACATGCACGCGAAGAAGGGGAGACGGCCTGTGTATCTGTCGCGGGGACATGAGCGAGGAGTACTGGAGGTGGTCGCTGCGCGTTCACACATGGGATTTTGCATCGAGGAACCCGAGCTGCGCTATATAATTCGGCAGTGTGCACAAGCGGATAACCCCAAAGGCGGTGTTCGCCTGCTTTTCCAAACAACAAGTGGATTAGTCGCTTCGTCAAGCGGCACAAGAAGGAGCTGTCATTTCGGAAGCCTCAGATTCTAGATGAAAAGAGTGCTGAGCACTCTACAGAGGAAGTTGTGCGTGGCTACGCTAGCGGATTGGAGCCTGTTCTTCGTGGAGTCTCCCCAGAATGTATATGGAATTATGATGAAACTGGAGTTTGCGCACTAGGAACAGCAAAGTCCAGAGTATTGTACTCTCGGGGTCTTGCAGCCAACACGCGACGCTCACACGACCGTGAGAATGTGTCCATCATGGGGTGCGCGAACGCTGCAGGAGGACGACTTCCACCGATGTACATTTTTGCCGGCGAATACAGAAAGCCAGAGTGGTTGGATGCATCGGTAAAGGATGCCGTCTGCGCGATGACGGAGAGTAGTAACGTCAATGGTAATGTGTTTCTCCACTGGCTGAAGTTTTTCGTTCGTCATATTGGTGCTACGCGACCTCAGGTATTGATATTGGATGGCCATTTCGCTCACGTATCTCAGGCAGCCGTGGAATTCGCTATTTCAAAATGTGTCAAGCTGTTTTTGTTGCCGTCACATACATCACACTTCTTGCAACCTCTCGACGTGAGTGTCTT
>JAIKVD010000144.1:0-29567 GCA_024679075.1 Phytophthora uliginosa | reverse complement strand
CGTACGAGCGCGAGCCCCGACTGCTGGCCAAGTTGGCGGACACGGGCAGAGTGGTGACGGTGCTGCTGCAGGCGTCGAGGACGGCGGCGGAGTCGCTCCGGCTCGAGATGCGGGTGACGAGCAGGAGCAGGAGGAGGAGACAGAAGAGGAGACGGAGCACGTGAGCAGGTTGACGCAGTGGAGACGGACCCTGGCAGAGGAGCGAGCGCGACGCATGGAGGAGATCTACGAGCCTCTGCTGAGTGACGACGCCCAGTTGACGCAGGAGGCGGGGGACGAGACGCAGCAGCTTGAGATGCTGACGCTGATGAAGCACGACGTGGAGATCTACGGGGCCGTGCTGACCGAGAGGGAGACGGACGTGATCGCGGAGCTGTACACGCAGATGGTGCGTCGCTCGGGTTTGGTGGTGGGGGGCATCCCTCGCTGGTTCGCGACGACGACGAGTTGGTGGACGGACAGTGTGAAGACTGAGGTGGCGGAGATTGGAGAGGGAGCCTTTCTGAGCCAGGTTTCGATCTGGAAGACGCTGCGCCATCCCAATCTGCTGAGGTTTTATGGCGCCTGCCACGCTGGACAGGCGTTTGTGATCCACGAACCACATACTGCAATTCCAACAGAAAACCTCTCATGGAAATATCTGCTGGGGTTAGCGGCCGGTATCGGATATGTTCACGACCGGGGGTTTGCGTACCAGTCGTTGTCTATGGATACGTTCGTTTGGCTTCCATCAGAGCGGAAGCTTGTGGTGAGTGGCATGGGGCTAGTGCAAAGTGGTGGAGACGGCCTGGATGGAGAGCTCCATAGAGCAGCTGATGTGATGTCGTTCGGTTTGGGGCTTTTGGACATTTTCCAACGCACGCGTGGAGATAGAGGATACCAAGCGGAAGAGCAGTTCATTGCAAACCGACAGCTTCCTGCTTCAAAGCCTGACTGTTTAAATGATCCTGAGTGGGAAATGATTTGTTCGATGTGCTCCGTGACTTCGGCTGATCGTCCATCCATGACAGAGGTCGTGTGGAGGATGAGAAATCTCATTACGCTAGAAAAACGAAATCTGTTGGAAATTGATGAAGAAATAACTACGACGGCAGGGAGGGAGGGGAGAACACAAGCACTCGATCGTGCAAATGAAATGATATCGAAAGTGTTGGAGCTTGTAGATCAACTCTGTGAAGAGGAAGCAGACAATGACGTTTCGTATCGTTCCGTGTCCGATCGACTGGTAAATATTTATCAGCAGCTTGAAGAATACCGCGAAACTGGGCCAATTCTCTTGATTGAGGATTTTGCTGGAATACTACTGCGCTTTTACTATTATCTTCGATCGGAAATGAGCTCCGATGCGTCTTCTATCGATTCCTTGCTTTCTATTGATTCTTCCGAAGCGACACGCTCGAATGACATGTACTACAAATTTCACCGGGACCTAGATAGGTTGATGAACCAAGCCCCGAATCTGCTACATACGTCGCGGCTTCATAGATGGAGGCACTTGCTGGACGAGACCGAGCAACGTCGACAAGAGATTATGGCGGCTTGGGAGGAAATGGACGCTCACGATTTCAACGGAGACGTGGTCGATACACGTGAAACATTTGATGGGGGTCAAGATGCGTTGGGAGCACATTTTCTGGAGGCATTGCGAAAGAAAGAGCAGTACACGAAAAATGCCGTTGCCATTAATTTCTTGCGTCGTGACGTGGAGAAGAAGCTTGAGACCTATATTTCGGAACCTCATTTGCTAATGCGATGGGCCCATACCGGTTACATTGTTCGCGTCATCCATCGTGCAATTGAGTCAGCAGTTGGCATTCTGGAGTTAACTTCTGCGAAGATGGAGTGGCTTGAAGCGTTCCAAGGTGAACGAAAACAACGCATTTCCTTCTACCAGGAATTGCTGGCGGATAGCGGAAGGATTACACTGGAAATGGGTGACAACTGTCAAATCCGGGAAATTTACACGGTGTTGCTTTACTCACGCAACGAATACGCGAGTGAACTGAGCGCGAGCGAACGCAATATGACCCTATCGCTTTTCAAGAAGCTGGAGCAGCAGTTACATGGTGACAGCATTTCACTTCCGAGTTGGTTTGCCATGTCCGAGAGTCAGTGGTCCTTTGCAGAGCGATCTGTGCTCTCTGGAGATGAGGCATCGTGCGTGCAGCAGATAGAAATCTGTCAACAACTCAACCACCCGAATGTTTGCAAATTCTACGGTGGCTATCATGTCGGTCGTACCCCTTTTGTTGTCCTTGACGAAACAGTTGCTTTTAACGCGAAGCTTTCCTTCGAAGACAAAGACGTGTGGAGACTGTTGCTTGGTTACGCGTATGGATTGCAGTACATACTGAGTCGAGGACTTGCATTTACGTCCATGTCGTTGGCAGATTTTCGTGTTACATGGGATGGCAAACGAGTGCTCAGCAGTATAGGTCTAGTACACCAGGCGATCGATCACCTAGACGATACCCAAAGGAAACTATCTGCCGCCTCCAACGTATTAGCGTTCGGTCTGATTGCGTTTCAGATATTAGCACTCAAGCATCTATCCACGAAAGGTGTACGCGACTTATCCAAGGATGACTCACCCACATTGCAGTATGTACAAGAGCTCAGCAAAGAATGGTTTCGGGTCATGCGGGAGCGCGACTGGCCACCGCGTTTGGAGATTGGTGCTGCGAGTGATGACATTCAAGCTGACATAGTGGGGGTTTCAAAGGAGATGACAGAAGATGAATGGAACTTGCTGTGTAGTTTGTGCAAAGTAACGTCAGTTAACAGAGCAGACGTAGCAAAATTTATCTCTCAGATGAATGGATTAGCACAAGCAAGAGAAGCTCCCGGCACACCTGTGGAAAAGGCACCAGCAAAGGTGCTGGAAGATGTGAATGAAGTCACCTGTTCTTCGTCCGGGCGAAAGCTGAAAGAGGTACTTGCCGAAATCGAAGAAGAGCTAGAGGAAATTAGTGATCAATTTCAGGAGGATAATAGGCGCGTGGTGAATCGGCTTCTAGATATCTATTGCCAACTGGAGAACCCAGCAGAGCCGCTTTTAGCTGTTGTTGTCGGAAGATTTTGTTGGACTGGTACAGAGCTACCACATCCAAGTTTCGCGTCGACTTGAGAATTCCGACTTCAGTGCCAGTGACATCATGAGGACGAGCGTCGCTCTAACCGTTGCTGACAGAAATGAGAGCATGCACCATCTCCTTGACGAATTAATCTGGAATTCGGGCTGTTTGAGCAGCAAAAGCGCCGTTCATCAGTGGCAGGAACATTCCAGAAAGCAGGCTCGACTGCGATCCCAGAAAATGATGGACACGGTACTGGAAGACGAGGAAGCCGATTATGACACTTCAGGTGGCAGGCACATTGGCAGCCCCCGGTGGTTACTTCCGACAGACGAAGTGCAGCTACTCAAACGCATTGCGCACGGTGCTTTCGGTGCTGCGTACTGGGGAAAGTGGCTGGACACGGATGTGGTTGTGAAAAAAGTCTTAACAAACCAGCATGAAAACAGAAACCGCCAACAGTTCCGACATGAAGTCGAGTTATGGTTTTCGTTGAATCACGCCAACGTGATTAAACTGTTCGGCGCTTGTCACGAAAATAACAAGCAACCTGTGTTTGTGTGCGAACAAGCAATCCATGGCACGCTGTCATCGTTTCTAAAAGACAAACCGGCAGAAGAAATTTGGGGTGCGCTCTACACTGCAGCTCAGGGCTTGCGTCACTTACACGAGCGAGGGATTGTGCACGGTGATCTCAAGGGCAACAACGTTTTGGTTTGTGACAACAACTTCGTGAAGTTGGCCGATTTTGGTCTGAGTGCAATTGCTAAACCTGTACTTACACCAGTCGACAAGACTGGAAGGATCGGTGCTATCCGATGGAGAGCTCCCGAATGCATCCAAGGATTTATGCCCACATTCGCGTCCGATATTTATTCCTTTGGAATGTGCATCGTGGAAGTCGTGACGGTAAATTTCCGTGGGGGGGCATACCTGATCCTTCGGTGATGCGCCATGTAGTGGACGAAAAATTACTGCCATCAGGATTGGAAAAAATTGACCGTGATGGGGGAAGGCTGGTGAAGCGCATGTGTCAATACGATCCCAACGACAGGATTGATATTGGTGCGGTCGTTTGCCTATTGTATCAGCTATATGCCGGGACGGATTCACTGGATAGGTTTGCGGAACAGGACGCGGAGTACACTGAGGCAGTAATCCTGCAGCGGTTTATGGCTCTTCGGAGACGAGAAACACTGTCTGATCGAGTTCGAGAGCTACCTGAGTGGTTCATTCCTTCACACGAGGTGGAGCTTGTTCACCATATTGATGATGGTATATTTGCGTCTGTTTGGGAAGCGCGATGCGGTGGTGGTATTGTTGCCGTAAAGTCTCTGCTAAAAAGGTACGAGAAAACACAAGAAATCTTCCGGCGTCAAGTTAAAATTTGGTCTGCGCTTAACCACCCGAATATTGTTCACCTCTACGGTGCTACCCACGTTGGCAATCCATTCTACGTTTACGAAATGGCTACGAACGGATGTCTTACTGATACCTGAAGAAAAAGAAGAACCAAGCACAGGTTTGGCACTGCCTGTTAGACGTTGCTGTAGGGCTGCAATGCCTTCACTCGTGTGGCGTTATCCACGGGAATCTCAAAGGCAACGCTTGTCTCGTTTTCGATAGCGGCAAAACGAAATTGGGGAGTTTCGAGTTGAGCGTGTTTGCTGATTCAATAGATATTTACGATGGGGCTTTTGGTGCGCTTGGATGGATGGCACCTGAGGTTTTAGATGGCGGAAAACCTACGTTTGCCGCTGACATCTACTCTTTCGGGATGTGTGTGATTGAAGCTCTTACTGGCACATATCCCTGGGGTGGTGCTATGCCAAACGAGGTCGTCAAATATCGAGCGGTCGAGGAGAACTACCACCGCGACCTGCCGAGATGAACGACTGGGAGTGGGAATTCGTCAAGCGCATGTGCCGCTTTGATCCCAACAGTAGAATCAGTATTGATGCTGTCGTTTGCTATATCATGGCGGGGATGAACGGCGCAGCTGCTGCCTCTTCGAACGCAGCCAGACTCTTTGCGAAGCTCGAGGACATGCACGGCGACATTAAACTCACGCACGACCAGATCCACGCTGCGTTGCTCGCCGACAAGCAGCAAGTTGTTGTGCCCAGGAAGAAGCTACCGGCTGATCAGGAGCCTGTTGTCGAGAAGAGCTGTGCTAACCGAGGGGCTCTGGTCCGCCAAGCTCCTATACTGAAGAAGTATGCTCCTGCAGCGGCCTTACGCTTTGGAGGAGGATGAAGGCGGGAACGACCCGACGGCTGAGAATGACATGATGGAGGAGAAAACGCCTGTCGACGCGAAGGCGGACTTGGAGCCGAGTACAGCTGACGTTGTGGCTGGCACGAAGCAGAACGTTTCCGCTTGTTCGGACCATTCTTCCGTCCCGCTGCTTATCCGGCGGTTGAGTTCTGACGACACGACAGCGCAGCAAAAAGAAGAGGCTCTGCTGGAACTCCTTCGCATGTGCGTCACCAACGGCAACCGTGTTCAAGTTTACAAGACCAACGGAATTCCGGTACTCACGAATTTGGTACGCGAGGGCGGGACTTTCCTCTCGCAGCTGTATGCTCTTCACGGCCTGAGTTGGTTCACGTTCTCCTTCTACAAGCTGCGTGAATCCGAATTTGAGTCGCTACTTGGTTGTGTTCGAGAACTAACGCACACGGAAATGCTCTCGCTTCTGCACGAACTGCAGTCTGACGATGATGAAGTGAAAGAGCGTGCAGCTTTGCAGTGCTCGTGTATGGCAACCGGCGGGGCTGGAGACGCACTACGTCGAGTTGGGGTGTTGCCACTACTGGTCGGTTTACTGAAAACTGGCACCGCCAACCAGAAACTGTGGGCAACTGAGGCGCTGGTGACACTTGCCAGCGACAATGATGAAAATTGTGTGGCCATTACGCGTGGAGGGGCCATCCCGCCGCTAGTTGGGCTGCTACGATCCGGAACCGACATGCACAAGCAGGAAGCAGCCTACGCGCTAGGAAATCTGGCTGCGAACAACGACGAGAATCGTGCTAAAATCGCTCGCGAAGGCGCGATTCCTCCCATGGTGGAGTTTGTGAAGGCGGGAGCGGACGCACAGAACCAGTGGGCTGTGTACGCGCTGGGGTCCCTGGCTTTGAATAACGAGGAGAACCGCGTACTGATCGCTCAAGAAGGTGCCATCCGTCCTCTTGTTAAGCTCCTGAGGGTGGGAACGCGCGCTCAAAAGCAGTGGTCTGCATATACACTGGGGAATCTCGCCCTCAGCGATGCGAACCGGGAGGAAATCACGCTGGAAGGTGCCATTGCACCGCTGATCGAACTTCTTCGAGCGGGAACCGCCATGCAGAAGCAGCAAGCAGCGTTTGCATTGGGGAATCTAGCGTGCGGTAGTAATACGACGACGGACTTTGATGAAGCTATCCTGCCGCTCGTGGACCTTGTGCGAATGGGCTCCGACACCCAGAAGGAGGATGCAGCGTACACGCTGGGGAACCTCGCCGCCAACAACGATGCCAGACGTGCCAAGATCGGGCGTCAAGGAGCTATCGCACCGCTGGTGGAGCTCCTGAAGACTGGGGACGGCGAGCAGAAACAATGGGCGGCGTTCGCACTGAGATGTCTAGCTTACGATAACGACTCGAACCGCGTGGCAATTGTGGAGGAGGGGGCTATTGAACCTCTGGCTGCTATGATGGAGGAAGGGTCCGAGGAACAAAAGAAGGAGGCTGCTCATGCACTTGAACGCCTCGTGGTGAAGGAGAATGACGCGGCCGCCAACACGTTCATTCCGGAAATCTGGTTGGGATACTTACGTGCCGATGCAATCTCGCAGAACGCGAACGTAGCTGCAGCTCTAAACACACTGGGAACCGTGCGAGAGGGCGTTATCCCGCTTTTTCGCAGGTTCGTGAAGCCGGACGTTGACGCCAAGAGGCAGCATCACAGAATTTGGGATCCGATACTCGTGCAGACTCAAAATCGGACAACAAAGTGCACAGCATGGTTGACGCTTGGTAAATCCAAGATTTAACAGGCGATGCCTGTAACAAAACGAGTAAAATCCGGTAACTTTAGTTCGTGAATATTAATGGTGCCATTAGATAGCCGAGTGTTTCAAACCTACTAAGGCGCCCTTCGTAAGAGGTTCCGATGCATGTACGCCATACTAGCTGCACTTTAGCAAGACGACTCCCGTGTGTGGTGCTGGGTGTTTTCAATTTGGCACGCATTGCTGCGCCCAACTTAGTAACATGGGACGGGGCAATAGCACCCAACCGAAGCCCAACTACTTATAAAGAAACCAACGGAGACCAACTGAGACCCATGCGCACCCCAACCCATCACGAACGACACCCAAACGAAAAGGTACAGACTATACGACTATACGTATAACCGGATCCCGGAGATCTGACGAGCATTCTGCTGCAGTTCTCCCAGTCCTGCTGCTTCTGACCCGTCACCATCCTCCAATGGACACCACTATACTTACCACAAGAATTTAGCCCGTACGCGAGCGGAGACTGCTATCGTTAGAATCATCAATTTTCTCTCCATTGTTTTACTCACGCATGCTTGAACGTCGTCGCTCCTTTACAGTTAGTAATGCGTGCTTGATATTATTCGAGCAAATAGAAACGTATATTTTGCTATTATAGCTTAAGAAAACGTGCGCTTGCTCAGGGGATGGTTGTGCTCCAAGCACGCTGAAGTAATCATGAAGCAAACGTAGTGCCATTAGCATTTACCACTTGAACGCATGCATTGATCTAGGAGGAACAAAACATTCATATTAGATTAGCCCAACCCACCACGAACCGAGACCAATAGAGCACCAACTGATTCCAACAGAACCCAACTGAGACCAACTGAAACAACTGATTCCAAATCGGGTTATTACGCCTACCTGTGCTTCACACTCCATCAAACTTGACTGCTGTCGCTTCCTGTTCCCCTTGCCGCGCGACTTGTACTTGCCTGCATGAGAGTAAAATAACGCACAATAACTATTAGTACTACATACTCAAAGCGTCAGTTAGATGCTTCGACCGCGATGGATGGCTGCATCCAGTACTGGACATGCCCTCGGAAGAATCCACCCACTCGTCGTCGGAGCTGTCGCTACCTGCCAGCGCCCTCGCCTTGACTTTCACGCGGACGTCGTGCGGCATGACACCGTCCTCCCCCCGACCGCCGTTGCGTTGACAGCGGTGGGTGGCTGCTTCGAGTACTGGACATGTTCTCGGAAGACTCCACCCACTCCTCCCACTCGTCGTCGGAGCTGTCGCTTCCCGCCGGTGCTCTCGCCTTGGATTTTGGTCGTGCGGCTGTCCCTGATTTCTCCCTCCGATTGCAAAATGAGTGGCATGGGGCGGTACATGTATACCCGCTATACCGCGTATACAATCCGGACGGATGAATCGTAGGGGAAGGGTTACTATTTTTACCTAGCCCAGTTGCTTGTACAATATGTACCGTCTGTCGCTATATGCAACGAAGTATCTACTCTAGGCAGCAATTACCATGTTGCGGCTGCTAGCGAAAGGCAATGCAAAGTGATGATACATATCTTACAACTAGGCATTGTGTTACAAGAAAGTACTAAAAGCCTAATTGAAGATTCGGATGGTGGCTAATTAAAAAGAAGGATCAGTCGATACTGGAGCTACTCAAGATCACACGAAGATCAGCGCATTGCGCTGCGCAACGCCGGACGAGATCTTCAAGTGCTTGTTGCAATAATAGTTGTGGCGGCGGTACTTTACCATGCCCAAAGCCGTCATCAATAGCAATAAGTCAAGCTTCAGAGAGCTTTTTCTGGCGCACGACAGCAAGCTGCAGCTGTGTGTAGTAAGTTTTTGAGGCAGTATGTGCAGTTCAAGCAGAAATTCGAGAGCGACAACTCGTTCAAGCGACCGTGGAGAGATCCGAAAGGTCTGAAGTGAAGGCGATTTCAGTACCCTCAAAGGTCACGCCGTGGCTCATTGAGCTACTATGCACAAGAGCGGCAGCTTCAAGCGAGGCAGTTCTTTTGATCGCCAGCGCAATCATTTCGCAATAGTGAAAGAGAGGTCTCGGTTAGGCTTTAATAAATCGTACTTAACCCACTGTATACTAAAAACAAGATTAATACATATACCTAATTTGCCTTTCAGTCGGAATTCCATAGTGTGCTGTTTGAGCTGCCGATTTGACGTTCGACCCCGAGCCCAAACGAATAGCATTTAGGCATTCTAGGCAGAGTGCCTTGTTATAAGAGGCCTGCATATAATGCACCATGATGCATTAAACATTATAATGGTGGCACTGTCAAAGTATCAATTTTTGTTTTTCCATTCGATTGGTGTCCCTTCTTATGGACATCGCCTGTTAAACATCTTTAACCCCCCCCCCCCCCCCCCAAACGCGAGGGCCTGCATCAGACACGATTCGTCAAAAAGCGTATCATGTATCAGACACGTTAAGGAATTTATACTTTGATTTAGTACGGAACCATGCAAACGTTGAGTCAATGAGGGCTAGGCTAATTCTCTCAGCCTAAGCTGAGAGTATACCACTGCCATTTCGTTTCTAAACGTGCCGTTCAACAACTTGAAGGATTTATAGGAATGTTTTAAAACATTTTTGTGAAATCCGGACCGCTTTTAACGTAAGCGTTGCATACTGATCTTTTCATTCACTTGGCGTTTGTATGTTTTACCCGTTTACAAGACTCGCATGGAACGACCCTTCATATTTATGAATGTGCTCAAACTACTCTGTCTCAAAGAATTCTCTGCATACTATTTCCGAAGTGCGTTCTGCAACGCTAGGTTACCCTAACCGCAGCTCGATAACGTTGCAATAGCGAGATTAACGTTGCGTCAAAAATACCTGACGTGTAAATTACGCAAGGCTAAAATCCTCATCTATTCCTCATTTTGAGTTCATCCTCGTTTAGTATCGTACCTAAATGAAAGAAAGCTGTACTAAGAGCAAAGGGGGGATGATTCGCAGCCGTTCATTTACGAAAGAACGAGGTTGCCGCCGAAACGAGGATACGAGAACGATCGACGGGCACTCGCAAGGTGCACAAGCTTCGCAGGACTGACTGCCCCTTTCAATTTCTGGCACAGGTTGTGCAGACGAAACAAGGTTGGGGTATCACGCTCAAGCGGGAGGTGTACCGCCACAACCACCCAATCTCAAGTGAGATCTACAGGTCTTACCCAGGTATTCGCCAGGTTTCGTCTCAGTCTCCCTTGTTGCCTGGCATCGAGTTGCTCGTGGAATCCGATGCTGGAAACGTGAGCATTTGCGACTACATTAGGCAGAACTCGAACCACCGCGTCACTATGGATGACGTTCGTAACCTGGTAGCACGTGTTCGGCAATCTGGTGAGTGCTTTGCTGTACGAACAACTGACTTGATGAGTAGCTGTCTAACTTATCGTACGCATTGTTCTGGTACTTTGCAGGAAGACAGCTATCTGATGATGACGCCGTGGCAGAAAAAGTTGTGATGTTCAACTTGGAGAATCCAAAGAACGTGTCTACTGTGAACGAAAGTGCACGTGGTGACACCGGTGTCATCTCCATCACGAACGCACACATGCGCGCGATGTATGACAACTTCCCGGAGGTATTGCAGATGGATTGTACGCACAAAACCAAGAAGTCAGTAGTGTGTGCTATGTATTATTTAGTTCATGAGCTGAGTTATTTCCATGTAGCTTCCAGGTTTTGCCCATGTATTGACCAGTTTTGTGTGTGTCCCAGATATAACTACCAGCTATTGTCGATTGTCGCAATGGATCAGTTTGGTCATGGACAACCAGTGCAGTACTCTCTGCTAGAGACTACGGCTGACTGGCATATGGCAAAGTGCTTGGATCATTTCAAGCGAGCGAATGAACACTGGAGGTTTGTGCGCATCGTCATCGTGGATAAGGACATGCGAGAAGTGATGGTAATCAAGCGAAAGCTACCAGATGCGCGGGTGTTTTACTGCCACTTCCACGTAATCAAGTGGCTACACGAAGTTGTTCGCAATGGCAAGTATGGCTCGTTCACGACGGTTGTGGTGACCCAGCTGAAGCATGTCCTAACCAACATGACATATTCAAGAACTGAAGCTAGTTACAAGCTGAATCGAGACGAGTTCGAGAGTCTAGTATGTCGTGATGGAAGCGATACTCTGTGGAACTACTTTGTCACGAACTGGGATTCATGCACCGACATGTGGGTTATGGCGTACCGCTGCGATCTCCCACACTTTAACAATCACACAAACAACCATGTTGAGAGTTTTTTTTGGGAAAGCCGAGTACTGGCACAGCGGCGGGGACGGACCATAACCCAGGATCAACGGCTCGCCGTTGGCGTTGCCCTGCGACCACTGGCAGATCTTCACCGTCTTCTTGCCGCTAGACTTGACCCAGACGTTGCTGAGCGTGGCCTCATCTCGTTTCTCGATCACCGTCACGACGGCGTTGGTTGGGTTCACGACCTAGACGTTCGACACGGAACCTTGCACTGCTTGTCGCCGCACGAGCGGTAGAGCTTGCTGATTTCCTCGCCGCAGATGCCGTCGATCTTGACGGTGCCGTAGCCGTTGTGCTGCGCCACCTTGTCGGAGGCAGAGCGAGCGCCTCCGCCCGTGACCGTCGTCACACTTGAGGCAGTGCTGCTCTTGACGCTCAGCGCGTCGTCCTCGCACACGTTGTCCACAGGCCGAGGCGACAGCGATCGTTGAGGCGACCATTGCGACTCTCGACCAGAATGCCAGTACGCCTGCAGCTACAAATATGTTGCTGCTACATTCTGAATGTGGTATGAATGTTGACTGAGGTTACGTTCACGCACGCAGTACCGTGGAATTAATCCGTTGGGGCTGTCCACCCCCTCATTCTTCGGGTATTCCCAGTATAATGTAATTTTCAAAATCTATGTAAGTTCGATTTAACATGTAAACTCCACACGTCCACTTCCGCACTCTGTGAACTGGTTGCCTAGCCTGATCGCCTAGAGCAACACTGTACCTGTTTCGTGTATTTGGCTTGAGGCGTGCACGAAAGTCCGAGGAACTCTTACGCTACCGCCATGGGTTTTAATTTGGGCTATGTGCTCGTAATAAACTGTTTTGTTCATCTGCACGAAAGTGCGGTTTGACTTTAGTGCACGTTTGGGGACTTTTCGTGCTCTATCACTCTAGAAACGTGGTGTGCATGTACACCGCACAGTGCCGACGGTGTACGTGCACACAACGTTTCTAGCTCAGATGTACCGTTTCTAAAGGTCTGAGCTGTACCAGTTGACGCTGGGGAAACCATAGTGAGGTCCCAGCACATATTTAGGGACTCGCTTTCATTGGCCGATACGGGGTCAGATGTACATTTTACTAAATGATTATGTACACTTTAACGAGTGAGCTTCGCTTCAGATCCTCTACCGTAGGTTTCCGGAAAAGTATGTTTCTATAGGGAGACTGAGTTAGTGGCTGGGCGCGAAATGAAAACTAAATTGCATCTGGTAAGTAAAGAATAACTTCCGACCTGGACAATACCTGGATGTCATACCTGTAAAAAACCTAACTCGCATGAGTTTGGTTCTGATGGGGAAAAGATCTCCCAACAAATACTCGACTCAGGCGATAACTACTTACTTTCGTGGTACGTCTTGACCAGCTCCGAACTACAAGGGCGCCTCGATTTGGACGCCTTCGCGATCTGCTACTCCAACTACTTACTTCAACTGTGATCACCGTCCAAACGGATTCGTCATTGTCAAAAGCGTAGGCACGAGTGAAGCTGCCGTACAGTACTGGACGAAACAAAAGCAACTGATCGACACAAGCTTCCAAAACATTGCACCGCATAGATTCTGTCGCTTCAATCAAAGCGCGACTAATGCCACCGACCAGTCGTGACAATTTTCAAGCAGATGCCACATCGCATTCTATACGAACACTATCAACACGAACATCCCTACTTCTTATACTATACCACACAATACTGCTTTGCGGTAGTACGGATACGTCCGTAAATCCAGGTTGCGAACCGGTATAGAAATGTGAGGTCGTCCTAGCGGCTCCTTGTCTTTGTCTCCTTCCGTTGGCCCTGCAGCCCCCCAGTGAAGAAAAGAAGCTCCAGGTGCGAAGTTCGTTCCCTCCCTGTCCTCTAAGATGCTCGCCCGCCAGACCGTCCGCCTCGCCACCGGCGCCCAGCGCCGCGCCTACTCCGGCCTCGTGAACAAGGAGAGCCACATCGCCGCCGACCAGAAGCTGTTTGCCACTGTCAAGCGCCCCACCTACATCAAGCGCAACTCGGACGGCCCCCTGCTCACGGGCATGTTCGTCGGCCTCGGCTTCGGCTTCGTGCAGATCTTCCGCGGCGAGTTCTGCATGGCCACGGGCTCCGGCAAGAAGGAGTAAGCAGTCCGTCAGTTACGACAAGGATGCAGGCGGCCAAGTGACCTGTGCAGACCCCCAGTGAGCTTTCATTCCCCTCGCAGAGGGCTCGCAACAGGTGATCAAGCTTCGTTGACGATGTCAGACGCCACTCTTAGACGCTTGACGTCGACTTTCTGCCATCCTATTGTAACGCTGCGCTAAATTCCACTTGCCAGAATTGAAGAAAGTTTGTCCATTGCGTTGGCGTTTTCACTACATGTAGTCTTCTCTCATGATTGCAACTTGATGCTAGCAATCTTGCGGATGCGATCTATGCAGATCGATACAGCAGTACATGTAAAATACTACAAGAAGGTCTCTTCATACGTCGTCGAGCGCATGAGGGCAACCCTTCTTCTTCCCACCACACACACAACTTGGTGTGTTATACACCGACTTCACGTGGTCCACGTCACTGACCATCACTCTTTGGATTCCGCACTCGGTGGTCACATTTCCGCATCAGTGCAGCCTAATGTCGTCTTCCGCGCCGCTGCCCGACCGCGTGAGCTACGTGGAGGCGCACCGCCTCTTCATGGCGCTGGAGAACCCGAGCGCTGCCGTGTCGGAGCCCAACTCGCAGGCCTTCCAGGACCAGCTGACGCGATCTTTGCAGTACATGAAGCAGTGCGTGGCGCAGCGGCAGCAGGACGGCGTGCTGTCGGCCAACGAGCGCTTCTTCGAGCTGCACAACACGCAGCTCTATGCCTTCTGCCTCGAGTACTACCTGGGTATGCTCTCACCCAAGCAGAGCTTCTTCCAGCAGGCGCAGGAGCAACGTAAGGAGCACCAGGGGCAACGTAAGGGCCCCTCGGACCACACGCGCAACGTCGTGTTCCGCATCAAGTGCCTGCGCGAGGCCGACGTCTTCCTGACCGAGTTCCTCGACCGCGCCGAGCGCGGCGGCATCCTGACCGAGCAGAAGCGCCGCGAGCAGTACGAGCGCGTGGAGAGCAAGCAGTTCTCGCTCTCGAGGGACGACAAGGTGCAGCGCTTCCAGATGCAGCGCGAGATGGAGAAGAAGCTGCGCGAGGTGCAGATGCGCCGCGGGGAGAGAGGCGACGCCCACGTGGGCGGCGCGAAGAACGAGGGAACGGACGAACTGGACGACGACGACGACGCCGAGGACCTCGAACGTGAGCAGCTCATGACCTTCATCCAGCTGTCCGTGCTCAAGTGCATGGAGGAGCAGGCCTCCATCAACCAGGAGAAGGACATGCTCGAGACCATGCTCAAGATGAACGTGGCCAGCGAGAAGCAGGACCTCTTCTCCGAGGTGCACCGACCGCCGCCGCCGCCCCAAGGACAGGGAATTGTACGGACGCAGCTGCAGGCGATGGAGAAGTTGGGTTCTATTTGGGTGTTGAAGCTCTGACGGTTTTGTGCAATTGGGTGTTGTTCCTGTAGGAGGTGACGCGGATCAACCCGCAGATGGAGATGCGGCGCGAGACGATCCGCTCGGGCGTGTTCAAGCCTGGCCACCGGCTGCCGACCATGACGCTGGAGGAGTATGCGGATCGGGAGCTTGCTGACGCCAAAGAGCGCCAGAAGAGGGAGCAGTACGTTGAATTGTGTTTTCTGCGTGAAGTTGGATGCTGATTTTGATGTTGTGCGCGCCGTATTTTGTTGCTGCGTGAGCAGGGAGGCTCCGCAGGGACCGCGCCGTTTTGACCAGCTGGTGGAGGACGGCGATGAGGACGATGAAGCATTAGTGAAGGAAGCGACATACAAGGACCGCGCTTGGGACGACTGGAAGGATGCGAACGAGAAGGGCATTGGTAACAAGAAGGGGTCGCAGTTCTAGAATACCGGATAGTAAATGAGCGCTTGTCTATAGCTTTAGCTTCAGTTTCTAGCTTGCCCCCCCCATCCCGCAGCACTTGTGATTGGTTGCTTCACAGGATGAGGAATGCGTGGCGAGACACTGTTGATCGAGTCGTGGATACGAGGCGTCGATGGCATTCGTCTCATGTCAGTGTGTCTTAATTAACAGGTCACATCGGGCACGTGGGTCTGAACTTCACAGTGTGAAGTTCACACTGCGACGCGGATCGCGTGTTGCGGCCGGGATCTGCTGAACCAGCTAGCGCAATACGAACAAGAGCCGCGACTTTTAGTCAAGTTGGCGGACACGGGTCGAGTGGTGACTGCGCCTTAAGGACCTCGATTGAAGTCATGGAGGTACTCAACTGACACAGTTGAGAGAAGCGCTGGCTCGAGAACGTGACGCTCGGATGGATATCTATGCAGAAATGTTGAACGATGACAATGCGCTGATGACTGAAACTGGATGTGCCCGGCGGCAACTGGAGTTTTTGACGCGGATGAGGCACGATTTTGAGGTGGAGTGCTTACACCGCGAGAAGAAGATGTAATTGTTTCGGTGTATGAAAGGATTGTTTGGCTATCTGGGCCCGTAGCGGGCCAGATTCCGAGCTGGTTTGAAACAACTCCGAGCGTGTGGCGTGATGCTGAAGTGACAAGTTTTGAGGAGACCGGGGGAAAAAATGCTTACGTCCGTTATCGATTTGGTCGGATTCGCATCACTCTCACGTGCAGACCTTCTGTGGTGCGTGTCATGTGGGCGTTCCTTTTTTTGATTCGCGAAGCCTGCGACTTGGCTTCGAATGTGAAGCTCTCTTGGAGATTGATGCTTGGGTTCGCGCTTGGGTCTGAATTATCTACACTCTCAGGGGTTGGTAGTCCAACAAATGATATACACATTGTTGCAGGTTCGATCTGATCCAAAAGGAGTTCTCAGTGGTGCTGGTCTGGTCGCGGAAGATGACGCTGGGCGCAGAAGGCTGGATGTTATGGAATTTGGTTACGCTCTCTTTGGATTATTTGGATATAAGCGTGGAAGTTCACGTCATAGCATTGTTTTTCACCAGCTTCCTGAAGCCCGATCAGAGTTTCTTCGTAGTGATGAGTGGATGTTGCTCTGTTCGATTTGTTCCTCTACCTCGCACGAATATAATATGGAGAGCGTCATTAGTACGATGGCCATGCTCGCAGACACCGAATACGAAACTGGAGTTGTGCCGTTCATTCCAAAACCTGAAATGATACGAATTTCAGGCGTGTAGACCTACATCTTCAAGCCAGCACATTCGACTATGCAACAAATGATCGATAGTATGAACAATTTGACTCTCGGTCATGGCCAACTCGCAAGTGTACGATCTTCACCGCATCCACGGGCAAATGGCAGTAGCGACAACTCTCCCAGAGTCACTGCTTACAACATTTTGTGCGTTAGTGTTCACATTGGTTTATAATCTGTACCACACATCTGGATCCGTCGTTGTGCGTAATGCTGGTCTAAATCGCAAACTGGTCGAACTGATTGATCTAGTTACGCGCATCGAACACAATGAGCCAGTACGTATTTCGCTTCCAAGCCAGTAACAATTTCAAGAAGAAAGAGACCTTCGGCTACATTTCATGAAGGACCAACAGAAAGGGGGAAACCCAACGTTTGCAGCGGATATTTTCTCGTTCGGCATGTATATTATTGAAGCAACCGTTGGATAAGTTTCTTGGGGATACCAGATTCCTAGCACAGCTGTGAAGTGGAGTATTTCGTCAAACATGAGAAAAGAATTCCAGACCGACCTCCGGCGTTCAATGATCAAGTCTGGGAGCTGGTGAGATGCAAGAGCTGATACAACCCTAAAAGCATGATCAACATCGTAACAGTCCTCTCATGGATTGGAGCGATCAAGTGCACCCACATGCTGTAAGATTAAGACATTTTGAATGCACACAATGGAAACGACCAAGGGTTATACTTCAGAAGACTTCCAGCGTACAACTGAGTACTTCGGTACAAATATCTGTTGGCATGTAAGGTGTTTCGGTTGTCCAAGGCTTCGCGCATGTGCGGATAGTGCGCGCATTCGATGCGAGCACCAACAGAGCCTTGATTTATCCTTGTTCTTGGATCCTCTGATTCGAACACCCGTTTACTGTTCGTTCCACCGAGACCGTGGCACGGTATCCTCGTTTTGTTCGACCGGAACCCGTGATTGGCAATCGGTGCTTCTGACGATGTGGAGCTCTTCGAATCAATGCCCAGCCGGTCGTCGGTGCCAACGTCAGTCATTCTTCAATTCGCCTCCAAGAGCTCAAACAACCAAGTCACCCAAGCTAGTCGCAATGACGCTACCAGCACAGTCGGGCAACGCGTCCCTCGTGCCTCCCAAGTCAAAGCAGCCCCGCTACTCCACGTTCACCAGCGTCAACGACCAAGTGGACGATACCAAGCAGAGACTGCATGGCGCAACATCCGCTACACCCGGCACGGCATCCTTCTGGTCGAAACTCTTCTTCTCGTACGCCAACCCGATGATGAGCGCTGGCAACACGCGCCAACTCGACAACGAAGATTTGTGGGATCTCGAGGGTGAGAACCGATCGGCTGCGGCGTTCGATGAGTTCGTGGTGCACTACGGATACCACGACAAGTCCATCGTCAAGGCCATGGTGGCCACCTACGGAGGGCGGTTCCTACTCTGCGGACTGGCGATGCTCTTCACCACAGGGTGCAATGTGTTTGCCCCACTTGTACTGCACCATGTTGTCACTGTGTTCGTGGCTCCGACGATCGACATGTCCAACTTGAGCGTGTGGCTCGGCGTTTTCTTCGCGTCTCAAGTCGCCAGCGCAGTTGTGTCGACTCAGATGCGACTTTACCTCGAGCTGATCGCGTTGCGACTGACGGTGGCGCTCAAGGCGCTGCTGTTCAGGAAGGCCATGCGTCGAAGTATCCAGAGCAAGGGCGACTCGAACACTGTGGACATTTCAAACCTCTTTTCGTCGGACGTGGACAACGTGCTGTGGGCTGCGTTCAACATCAACAGTCTGTGGGTTACGCCTCTTCAAATCGCGGTGGTGGTCTACATGCTGTTCGACGTCATCGGCCTCGCTGCGTTTGCAGGGCTGGCAGTGATTGCTGTCTCTATGTTGGCGAGTATTATCATCGCTAAGCTGTCGGGAAGTGCGTTTATGGACATCATGATGTGCAAGGACGACCGCATGAAGATGATCAAGGAGGTCTTCAACGCCATTCAGATCGTGAAACTCAACGCGTGGGAAGATAAATTCGCCGACAAAATCCACAAACTGCGCACTACCGAGCTGTCGGCGGTCAAGAAGTTCGTGTACATTAATGCTGTCAACATTTTCGTGCTTTGGACGTCTCCGTTGGCGGTGTCGGCCGTTTCGTTCGCAGTGCACGCAGTTGTGATGGAGAAGGCGCTGACTGCAGCCAAAGTTTTCACCGCCATCACGCTCTTCAACATGCTTCGTGACCCACTTCGAGACTTGCCGACAGTGATCCAATCTTTCATCCAAGCCAAGATTTCGATCAACCGATTCGCGGATTACCTCTCGCTAGACGAATTCGACCCGACCAACGTGACACGAGATGACCCCGGGCAGTCCGAGAATGTCGTGGTGGCAATTCAAGACGGCACCTTTGGCTGGACTAAGGAGAAAACACTACTGAATGACGTGAACCTCACCGTCCAGCAGGGTGACCTAGTCATTGTACACGGCTCCGTCGGCAGCGGCAAGTCGTCGCTGTGTTCCGCGATGCTGGGAGAAATGAATAAACTGGCGGGTAACGTGTTCGTCCGAGGCCGAGTCGCCTACTACTCACAGGAGACGTGGATCCAGAACATGACCATCCGTGACAATATTCTCTTCGGGCTGCCGTACGACTTGGAGAAGTATTCACGCGTGATCGCGGCGTGTGGTTTGCTACCGGACCTAAAACAATTCCCTGGAGGTGACGCGACCGAGATCGGCCAGAAGGGAGTGAACCTTTCAGGCGGTCAGAGGGCTCGCGTCTGCCTCGCTCGCGCGTGCTACTCGGATGCAGACATTCTGCTGCTTGACTCCCCGCTGGCTGCAGTGGACGCGATCGTGCAGAGTCAGATCTTCACTGAGTGCATTTGTAATTTGTTGGCGGACAAGACGGTGATGCTGGTAACGCACAGTGCCGACATCATTGGGAGCGAGGCTGCGAACGTGAAGGTGCTGGTGGAGAACGGAACGTTGATGGCCGCTCGACGTGATGTTACTTTGTCATGGCGCTCGTACACGCTACCAGTGTCTCCTCGTTCAGCAAAGGACGACCCCAGCCACGACGGAGAGAACAACACTAACAAGAATAAGGATGCCGGTCGACTGATTGATGACGAGGGGCGTGAGGAAGGTCGTGTGTCCAAGGAGGTGTTCTTGAACTATTTCAACTCGCTCGGTGATGTCAAAGTGTGCGTATTTCTCTTCGCGGTGCAGACGCTGTGGCAGGTTTTCCAGATCGGGAGTGACTTGTGGCTGACTCACTGGACCGGACAGAAGAATGGTTCCTACAACCAAGACGAGACCGCTTACAACATGAAGGTCTACTCGTTGCTGGGAGCTGGTGCTGCTGTCATGGTATTCGTTCGCTCCGCTACTGTGGCGGTTGTGGGTCTTCGAGCTTCTCGTCACCTGTTCGACGACATGACTCTGTCGCTGCTTAGAGCCCCGCTCCGCTTCTTCGATGCGAACCCCATCGGCCGCATCGTTAACCGGTACGGAGACGACATGTCAGTCGTGGATTTCTCGATCCCGTTCCTGTTTGGAGGCTTCCTCGCCATGTTTTTCTTCACGGTGTGCAAACTTGCCACTGCCGTGTACACAATGAATTTCGTGGGTGCTCTGGTCATCCCACTGGTATGGATGTACGTGAAGATCGCCAACTTCTACCTCGCTCCTTCTCCTGGAAATCGCGCTTGATCATCCCCTGCAGCTTTTTCTCCGTCGTGTGGTCGATGGATGCCGTCGCTTCATCCATCACCACGATGCGACTCCTCCAGTGCCGACACCTGCGACTTCATGCCCACTTTCTCCAGCGCTCTCCAGATGTCGGTGTCCGTGAACTCGTCGAACGGGTCCATGTAGGCGCGCAGTGAGCCCTTGAACAGCACGGGCGACTGCGGGATGATGGACAGGCTCGAGCGCAGGGTGCGCAGCGGCATGGTCGCGATGTCCACGCCGTCGATGAGGATGCGGCCGGAGACCAGCTCGTTGATGCGGAACAGCGCCATAGTGAGGCTGGACTTGCCTGCCCCGGTACGTCCGACGATGCCGATCTTCTCGTTGTTGCGGACGTCGAAGGACAGACCCTTTAGCACGGGTTGACCGCCGTCGTTGTAGCTGAAGACGACATCCTGGAACTGGATGGAGGAGGAGCGAGGCCATAGAGCATCGGGCTCGATCACAAGGGGGCGCGAACTGCCCTCAGCGGGGATCGAGCTGTACTCGAGAATGCGCTCTGGACTGGCCATTTGAATCTCCATCCAAGACCACGACTGCACAAGACTGGCAAGGCCACTGTCGACACTAAGAGCGTACGTGAATGCCAGCCCCACCAAACCCGGAGACAGGTAGTCGCGGAGGTACACCAACCCGGACACCACGACGAAGATGACGCCGCAGCCAATTAGCTGCATACGAACTTGGAACCATTGCTGCGTGACAGTTGAGGCGAACCAGCACCTGCTGTTAACGTCGTTGCGAATGAAGTTCTCGTTGAGCATACGTTGAATGATATCCTGTCCAAAGGCGCGAATGACGACAACACCTTCTTCCGACTGGGTGACGTGACTGAGAACGGGAGACGACGAGACTTTCCACGCGACGGTGTTGACAATCGCCCATCGACTTGGCACCGTGTTGAACTCCGATCGTATCATGGTGTTGAGCGACGGTCGTCTAGTGGAGTTCGACAGTCCTCGCAACTTGGTGAAGAATGGGAGCGGCGTGTTCTACGAGCTGGTCAGGGAAGGAGGCTGCCTAGAGAAAATTCCCTAAGGGCATGACTCGATAAATGTTTCGATGAATGGCTGCGAAAGTTTTCCCTGTCCGAATTCGTATGATACTGAATTCTAATTTTGTTTTCGAGCCTCGAATCAAGCCCATTGCTGCCAGGGTGCAACCCACTCTACACATGTATTACTTCAGACGTGCAACACTCAGCCGTGAAAAGCGGATTACGTGTTATCGTGCCTTCACATTGATTATGCATTGTGTTGTGTGGTTATGCGATTGCGCTGTTTGGTTCAATTTGAGCGATTATGCAAGACCATATACAAAAACACCCCTCCCACCTCACAACTACATTTTGAGCCAGTGACCCACCGCCGCTCGAGACACTGGAGAAGAAGAGCAAGCAAACCTCACTGCCCTGCATTTCCCCAGTCCAACCCATGCCATCTTCCAGCAGCCGACAGTGCAGTGTCCATGGGTGCAGTAAACGAGCGCAGACCCGCAGAATGTGCAAAGCTCACGGAGGTGGTCGTCGATGCTCCTACGAAGGATGTTCGAAGCTTGGGCAGTACACGGGCTTCTGCCTCTCTCACGGGGGCGGTCGACGCTGCCGCGTCCCAAACTGCGAGAAGTTTGTGCAGATGCGAGGCTATTGCAAGACTCACGGAAAGCAAATCTTCCAGACACAAAACACTCCAAAAGGGTTGCCAGCGACGGTCAACTCTGTGCCCCCCACCCCTCTAAAGTTATCCGTCGATTTCCTCTTGAATCCGATATGACCGGCCAACGAGGAGGACAAGCGGGTGGGTTTGACGACGATAACCTCGTTCCGAACGCCTCAAGTGGGATTCTACAACCGTCTACACGTAATATATCACACCGCGCTAGTGACAGGAATTCTTAATATGATGCTCGAGAACGTATTCTATTACTTCGTACTACTTCGTATAATAACACAACGATTACTATAATATTAGCAAACAACATAAATCTCTAATAAGGATATAAAACGGACTAAAATACACCCAGACCCCTATATAAGTGTCAAAATGCTACAGCAAGATCTTCATTCATTGAAGTTTCCTTTCCGCATGACGGGGCGCAGCGACGGCAACGAGGTCCCCAGTACTCGGCCATCGGCAATGGCATCTGATTCGCATAGAGCCAGTCTCTGTGGCCCAAGTGCGGAGCTGGAGAAGCTACTGGCAGCTGCCACGGACTCTGGCCGCACCCAGGCGAGCGCCTACAACGCCGAGACGATGGTGGACGAGCTGCTGAGCAGCACGTGGGAGCCGGAGGACCCAACTGGCGACAGTTCTACCAAGGGCAGCCTCAGCCTCGTGCGTCACGCCTCCTTCACCCAGCAAACCACATCCCTAAACGCGCTTCAGAGCGTGTTGACGGAATCAATCGACCGCCTCGTGCAGCACCGCAAGGTGGTGGCCAACCGCATCGCGGAGCTGGAGCAGGACAGTCGACGAGTGAGCAGCAAGTTCGAAGAGGGACTCGTGAAACCTGATGTACTACTAAATGTAGGAGGATTTTTTAGGATGGAAGTTATGTAGGAGGAAAGTTGCAGTCTGAGTTTTTATTTTTTATTTTTATTTTGTTACTTTTTTAGGACATTTGTGCGCAGATGGAAGATTTGGAAGAGAGATTCACGAAAGTGAGCTCGTCGGCGGTGCTCATTGGTGACAAATTGTCGGTTTTGGATGGAGAACGGTCGAGAGTTCTGGAGACGGACGAACTCATGGAGGCCTTGTTGGCGCTGAACGACCCGAGCAGCAAATTGACCAAGTGCAGCAACAGACTTTTCAATATGCTGCACGACCCGAATCAGCTGCACGAGGCGTCGCGGATTGTCAAGAAGATGAGTGTCTTCTCGTCCGAGCTATCGTCCCCCACGATATCGTATGCTGTGGCTGAGATCGAGAGGTTGAGTCAGACGACGGAGAATGATTTGTTGACGGAGTTTACCAACGAGCAGCAGAAAGAAAATTTGGCAGGAATGCGCAAATGCGCCGAGTCGTTGATTGAGTATAATGACAAGGAGAAGGTGGCAGATCGATACGTCTGGAACGTCATGTGCGACAGACTTGCCAAGTACGTGGCATCCTCTTGACAGAGACCTACTGTGATTTTTTTAACGTTTTGCTATTTGTGCTGTGGTGTACTGCAGAACCGCGGGCGGACCTACTGTTTCATCGTTAGACCCCATTGAGGATCTGGACGCGCTCTTTACAAAAATACTTACGATCTGCACGGAGCAATTCCCAGTGGTTGACCATGTTTTCCCAGCTGAAGCATTCGACTCCATCCGCGAGCTTTTGATTGAGCGCCTGTTCAACGACCCGGCTTTTGGGATTTTATCGTTCTTGGACCAATTTCTCAGCACCAGACGCTACACGGAGCCATCGAATCCATCGTCGAACGCTGCGGATTCCCCACCCATCGTGGATTCTGAACCAGGTTTGTCGGCGGGTATGCAAAACAACCGCAGCTACGTGAAGTTGTTGTGTGCTGCGTATGAAAAGACGTGTGCAATGGTGTCAGAAATTGAAACCATTGAGCGCACAAATCAGGCAGAAATGCACAAGCGAGATGGGCTTCCCAACCATGATTCTAATGGTAGTGATGATCACTCGAGGGAACGAAAGCCTGCTACTGGCAACACCGACCATGAGCGAATTCACACTTTCCTCAAGCTGCAAATGCACTCGTTGTTCGGAAACCATCGAGACAAATACCTGAGAACGGAGCTGGACTTACTACAAAGTCAGTTCAAGGATATGTTTGCAGCAGTGCAGTTTCCCAAGCCGCCTGTCGTCTCAAAATCCAAAGGAGGGCCCTCCAAGTCGAAAACCTCGGCTACATCGGCCGCTGCAACTACCTCGACACCGTCACCATCGGCTTCTTCCACCCAACTGGTGTCGTCGGCCTCTACGACTTCAATTTCGTCATCTAATCTCGACAAGGATGGCGGTTTTCTGCAGTTGGAGACATCCTTAGTTTTCTTCGAGAGCCTTCGGGGGCTTGTGGAAGATGATGCTGTACCTACTAAATATGCAGAAGTGATGGATGAAGCCATTGAGCGGTGTGATATTATATTGAAAGACTCCGAGCTGCGTGGAGAACTTGTGACGAGGGTGTTTACCTCCTTTGTAGCATCGTTTGGAGATGAATACCTGGGTGTAAGTTTCTGTTCCTAGGCTTGAACTTACGTGTATTACGCTCAACTGACATGGTAACGGAACTGCTTAGAAAATCACGACACTGGCGAAGGAGATATTGCAAGATCAGCGCCTAACCCCGGAATCTGCTTTGCAGTTTTTTATCATCACCGAGGTAGGTTTTTGGATAGTTCATCTTTAACATGGACCTCGACTAACAAGGAGGGAACTTGTTATAAATTGCAACTGACAGGCTCTACTCAAACGAATTGATTTCCTCGACGAGCAATTTGAGGAACGTATTGCGCCGTCTCAGGAGGACTCTCCTACACAACTAACGTAGGTTCAAACTTTAGTTTTACATCGGACCTACAGTGGTGACTGACATGCTGTGCCCAGAATTTGTCAGGAGAGTAAACGGAAGTGCCTTGACAAGCTCGAGGGCTCCATTTCAGTTGCCCTACAGCAAGCTTTAACTGTGATCGAGAAAACGGTTGGCCAGATTTTGACAACAAACCAGGGCAAATCCGACTTTCTTGGAGGAAAAGCGAGTATGTCGCTATCATCTTCCAAGGCATGCCAAAAGTGTACCGAGTACCTTCAACCACTCGTTGAAACAATCTGTCGAGTCTTGGTACGTATCTTGTCTAATGTGCACGCAAATGATGGAATAGTGCGATCGTCTAACTTGCTTTGTGACAGATCGAGGAGAACTGCGATCGCTTCCTCACTGCTCTCGCCCGGTCCTTCAAAGAGCTGTATCTCCAGCACCTACGCAAATTTCGCTTCGATCCTGACGGTGCCTGTATGCTTCTACGCGATGTCAGCGAGTATCGCCAGGCATTTCGGTCGCCGTCGCTCCCAGCCGCAGTCGACGACATATTCGACCTATTGCACGAGATTGCGAACGTGTTTGCGCTGCCGCCCGAGAATCTAGGTGGGTTTGTTCGGGAAGGAAAGCTAGCGACACTGGATAAGCAAACACTGCAGCACATCGTGAAACGCCGTTGGGACTACAAGACGAATGCGGAGAAGATTGCTGCTTCATTGAAAGACGCGAAACAGGATGTGAAGGACGAAAAATCGACTTAGCGAGTGCTTTGAAGTGCTAATGGCTAATGACCAAGCGTTACATTTAGTACACGCCGGGGTATTCGTGACTTCTGCTGAATCTTAATGCATCGGCGGCTACACAGAGCACACCGAAATTTTCTTGCAAGTGCATTGCCGAGCTCATTTTCAAGTTACAACGATCATGATATCCGGAGTAATCGAGAATTTCTAATAATTCACGAAGTTTGAGAGAATGGAACATGAAACAAGCTGCACGCAACATACTATTGGCACTTTTTTATTATAATACATGTATTTTTTACTTGAACATGTGCTGACCGGGAAGTCTTTGCACAAGTCAACTTGAGTCTGGATCTCCCAATCTTGTATCGACACGGCCGACGACACACGATAAAGATGGCGCTTGATTGGACACCACCAGGCCACTTTACAATCCCAAGAACTCTGCACTAGACCATAAGGTGAAAAAATTGAAATATTCGCGAATTATGGTTTTAAAACTTGCGTACAATCCAGTTACTGGGATATTGCGACATAACTGTTCTAAACAGTGATATTTACGACTATAACCCTGTCATTTTAAATGCAGCTGATGTGCATCACCAAATCTCATAAAAACTCAATAAACATGAATCATTTCGCATTTGCTGCGTCTGAACCAAATGCCAAACGGTCTTATCGGTAAGATATGCGATGTGCGCTAGATGTCAGAGCGGCCACGCCCGTCTCTGTAGTCTGTAGACCAGCAAGCAAGCTCTAGCTGCACAGCTCGCATTTCTTGAGGGAAACCAGACATTTGTTGCCACCGCCATGTCGTCGACCTATCGGAAAATAGGTCAGGTTGCCATACTGGCAATGAGCAAATCCTTTGAAATTATATGCGCAGGATGATGAGCTGGGATTTGTTCCGAGACGGAGATTTATTCCAAACAACCCTTGAAATGCAATAAACACCCACCGATTTTAGGAAAACGGCTTGTCTCTTGTCTAGAAAAAAGATGCTTAAAATGGTTTTAAAGCGGGATTGTTGTAATATTGGCCATCATCCGCTAAGACATACTTTTTTTTGCGACTGTTATCTACTGTGAGTTGCAAGGAGCCATGTGCTTCGCTGCAGCGCCATCGGCTGCCTTCAGTTCGTGAAATACCTACGGGGTCCTCGACGGCATTTGATCACAAGCAATGCGTCTCCTCTGCTACGTCTTCGTGGCCCTTGTGGTCCTATTCGGTGCAGACAGCCATGTCGCCTCCGCGGCTACCGTATCGGAAAAGTCAACGCTTATTCAAGCAGCACCAATTGAACCCCCTGCTGTATACGATAGTTCAAGGAGAAACCTGCGAAGTGATGGCGTTGGTGGCGAGAACAACGAAGAGAGGGGCATCGTACCGCCAAGCGTGAAGGAAGCTGCGCAAAAGGTCACGACGAAGGAATCACACGCCACGCACACACTCTACGTGCTCAATGGATACTCTCCCGGGTTGGTCGGAAAAGTCAAGACGCTCTACAGGAGAGCCAAGTATAACGTCGAAAAATACTTCCGGACTAATTACTGGAACATCCGCTTCACGCTGTGGCTCAAGATGAAGAGAACACCGGAAAAGATGTACGACCTACTGAAAGTTCGCGAAACAACCGACATGTACGACAAGAACTATCGCGTCTACATCAACTACGTGAGATTCTACGAGACCATCAAAGGGCCAGCGTATAACCCTGTCCTCCATTTTGGCCCGAAGTTTAAGGTTGACTAGTGATACGCGAACAGTGTACTTGAGCAGTAGTTTTTTGTTAGCTTAAAAATCTCTGGCTGCAGTATGTTTTTGAATTATCACTGTCGATATTACTTCGTATTAGGACAGGCCATTTAAAGGTGTTTGTCGAGAAAGTTTGGACAAACTACGAGAGAAGAGGGGAGAGACAAGGTCAAAACGAGATCATTTCCATGTAGGCGTACTGTAGATCGCTATTTCGCCAGTAATTTCTGACCAAGAAATGACAACCTCCAGGAACGCGGTCCTTCTGACGTCAATTCACAACACCACAAAAAAATTGCACGAAATAGGAGTAGTGGGCCAAGTGATGTCATACTGTACACGCTGCATCAGGTTCGTGGATGTAATTTACAAGTACAGCTAAGGTCAGACTGTTGGGACAGACTCGTCTCGACTTTAGAAAACCTTTTCAACTGTACACGTATTAATACGTTTACCAGTCTAAGATCATGGGATGGATATTCATGAGACCGTGGGTACTGGAAGGCTGCTAGTCAACTAGCTGAAATGCCTTTACACAATTTGTGTGAGTTATAACTTATAACTTATAAGACGTGTACGTACACTAGCTCTTGGGCTTTTGCTGGGCTAATAGCTATAGCGGAACGTATACGGTGCCATCGTGAAATTATTAGTATACAGGAAGAGTTTATCGGTAGAGAGGGAGTTTACTTCTTGTACAGCACTATCGACTTAGTTTCAGTAATGATAGCATCATTTCCACGAACACTCAAGCTTAAAGTAATTGCATCGAGCTATCTAGAGATTCTAAAATTTTGACCCTACAAAAGTTCGTATTGAAGAATATAAATGTGCTGTCGTAAGCACGCAAAATTCGTATTTGCAGAGATCATACGGTTATGGGTTGCATAATATGCAGCCGATGTACGTTTCTTTTGCAATTTCTCCTCGAGATTCCTCTAGTGAACTTTTGGTGTACATCAACCCGGCCCCGCCTTCAAAAACCACAAAAAATACTTCAAGAAGTACATGTACTTCAAGTACATATCTTTTATCTTACCGGAGCAAACTTGCCCTTGAAAACAAACATAAATCCCGGAATCGGTACGCGTACCGGAGCGCCCGTTTGACTGAATTTCGAGAGACGAGAACCCCGTGCCTACTTTGACTAACAGCGCTAACCCTTCGAAGCTTATAAACGTTTGTGTCTCCTGGGCTTCAGTGTGAGTTGACGTCTGCATTTTTTTTATTTATTATCACAGCCACTGCAATCAAAAGGTTGGACGTCTCGCTAAAACATGATCAACCAATTTGATCGAGCTACGCTACACCACATCTCCATTTTTTTTAAATAATACTTCGAAGTAACGTAGTGAGCAAACCAGAAGCTGCAGCCCCAGGAGCTGAAACATCGCCCAACTCGAATCATCCGATTCGAATCAAATTGAAGCCAAGCCACCTTCATTGACGTCTGACCAAGGATTGACACCTCAGACTCTGAGTCGTCAACTCGGCTGCCAAGAGCGCGTACAGCTCAGAGGTCTGTCTGACGTTAGAGGTCTACGTTTTCACAACACGCCGGAATACCGCGACTGCGCAACGTACATGTAACTTGGTCCGAGCGCTCTCATGATTCATGAGTCATGAACCGCGAAGTCGGTACCGACAGGAATTAGCAATCACCCGTGGAAATCTACACAACAAGAAGAAGAATGATATGTACCGCTATGTGTACAGCCGCACCAGAATCTCGTTCGATGTTTTGACACGAGGGAATGTGGGACTGGTTGAGCTCGCACCGGACTGACGACGAGGGAAACGAGACATGCCCAAGATCGGCGCCCACCAACTGCAACATTCCCCAGCCCGAAGCAAAGTGTACATGTATTAATACATGTACTGTAAAGCCAGCAGAGAATAAGACAATGCTCTCCCAGGAGCGTCACTTTGCCAAGATTTGCGTGTTTATCCACAACCTGTCCTTTCACATGTACCTGTTGTTTCCGTTAGAGATCTGTTTCAAGAGGTTTGAGTTTACCTTCCTCTTTGTATGTAAAGTTGAAGGTGTGGTCCACTCCCTCTTACCACCCGCATAAATACGTACCCGTCCGTTTCGAATTTCGAGTGGCCCTCCACCAAGATCTGCTGCGGTATCTGAGTCAGTCAGTCGGTCATTTGCCACGCAGCGCGCACGTACATGGTGGTGGACACTCGCAGCACCAGTCGCATGACGGAGGCCGCGCTCAGTGTGTCGCTCTCGCCGCT
>JAIKVD010000143.1:0-29773 GCA_024679075.1 Phytophthora uliginosa | reverse complement strand
GGTCCGCCCTTCGCCCGGCTGGACCCGCGCCGCCCCATTGAGTACTACGGACTGCCGGCCGTACGTACGCTGCAACTTTTGTCAATTTTTTTATTATTTAGTAATAATTGTCGAGATAATTATTTCTTACGTGGTTTATTAATGCTGACTTTGCAGGAGGACAAGGAGGTGTTTCTGTACGACCGCCGCCTGCTGTCTCAAGAGGCGGCCACGCCTCCGCCTGCAGTGGTGGCTTTGGCTCCAGTTCATGCCAAGTGTATGGATATTTTTTATTTTGTGATTTATGGCGATTCTGATTTTTTTAAATGTTTTTTTTCATGGTGTTGATGTTGAAGTGCCGTCGCAGCCTGTGGCGTCGTCGGAAGGTTCGAAGATGTTGAGTGAGAGCTCGCACCCGATGATGCGGGCGCTGGTGGAGTATGAAGGATACTTCCAGTTACAGGTCAGCCAGAGCGAGGCGCTGGAGAGCGGCACCTGGGCCAACATCACTGCGAGTGAGCGGGGCGCACAGGAGCTACAGGTGCAGGAGCGCGCAATTGCCGCAGCAGTTGCAAACTTGGACTTGTTCAAGACCTCGATGATGAAGCACTTTGCTCCGTTCTGGGCGGATTTCCAGGCCACGAGCGACAAGCATGAACGATTGCTGAGCCAGTTCGACAGCTATCTCGAAGCGTTGCGTACGGTTGAGCTCCACCCGGCTTTGGCTTCGGAAGAGCGGAAAACGCTCTATGCTTGCATTCCGGTTGAGAAGGAACGAGAGTGGGCGGCGCAGTGTGAGCAGTCACACACCCATGTGCGGTCGCAGGTGCTGAAGCTTCAACAGGTTCACGACGACATATGCAAGGAAGTGACCAATATGATGAATACACACACTGAAGCATGCCGAGAGTACGAAGAAGCTAGTGCGGAACTGGAACAAATGAAGGCGCTGGGAAGCAAGCAAATGAGCATTACAAGTACCTTGCGTGGAAATTTGCAGTACGTGCTTAGCAGCATCGAGGAGACGTCTACAATTGCCAGCGGAAGTAACCCCATGCAGGCATCTACCAACGCTCTGGATGTGTGTCGACGTATTGATGCGCTGTACCAAGGACAGCAAAAT
This sequence comes from Phytophthora uliginosa, assembly GCA_024679075.1. NCBI lineage: Eukaryota > Oomycota > Peronosporomycetes > Peronosporales > Peronosporaceae > Phytophthora > Phytophthora uliginosa. Next base: position 28,671 of record JAIKVD010000143.1, on the reverse strand, counting down.
ATGGTTCCCGATGCACAGAAGCTCGTTGAGGGTATCATAGCCCATGTAAACCTCATTGCAGCGATGAAAGCAACGACTTTCGCGCGCGTGCACTCAACTCTGCGACAGATTTCGATCTCACAGTCCAAGATTCGTGACTTCGAAAACTCATTGGCCGTATTTAGGGAGGCACTTGCCGCCCAAAAGAAACACTTTCACGAGCTGGAGCATCTGGATAAGCTACCAGGTACTGTTGTTGGCATTGTTACTGGTCTGCTGAACCAAACATTGAGACTAATGTTTTCTTGTCAACAGAATCGTATGCTGAGTGTCTAAAGGAAATCTCAAGGCGCCTGAAGTACGGCCGCATGTTTTCAGACCGTATTCAGTCGATGGCCGAGGAACTTGCCCAGTTGCGCGAGGATGAGGTAAGTGAGACTGCAGATTTCATATTTTTTTTCTGCTACTCTTCTAACAAGAATATTGTCTGGCCACCCAGGTCCAACACCGCGAAGAGTTTTTGCGAAGCTATGGTCAGCATTTGCCGCGCGATTTCGTAACAGGTCTTGCAGAGAAACCGTCTCATTGCGAGTTCCGAATGCGGCCATTTGATCAGAGCCTGCCTTTGATCGAAGATGATGAAGATGATAAAGATTTCGATCCGTTTGAGCAGAAGGATCACCCCCCTTCGGACGAATTCGTCGATTGTGAGGACCATGGTAGTTCTTCCGGATCGACCACCAACGCGGAGCTTCTTCAAGAACGCTGCAACGAACTGGAAGCACGTGTGGCAGAACTTACGGCAGAGTTGGAACAGTCAAAGAAGAACCTGTATTACGATGGTTCGGGAAGCGACTCAATTTCTCGGTCCGATTTGTCCAAGAACAGCGCACGAGAGGGAGAAAGCTCATGCGAATTCCCGTTAGTGTTGGCTTTGGCAGCGACAGCAGGCGGCATGGCCAGTTCCTCCGAAGCTGATCGCTCCAATATTCTTGACCGCGAACTGGCAACGGTGAGGCGGAATATTGGGTCGGGTGCCGACAACCATAATGCGACTATCGCAAAGCTGGAGGTGCGTAGTGCTTGGATATACATTGCGTCTCTCTGCAGTACTAGCAGGGCAAGGGTACTAACCGGTGGTGACGCTAAACCTTTGTTGTCCAGAGTGAAAACCAGCAATTTTTGCTGAATGCGGCGGCCTTCGAAGAATATCCTTTTCAACTATTTGATTGCATATTCTTGCTGCAGTGGAACAATTTGTTGTGGATTGACCTTGGTTTCCTTAACTGGCGTAGCGCCTTTTGTGTTGCGTGTTGGATACATCTACAGAGATTCAGGAGCGATCTAAGCGCGAGAAGCAACTCAAGGAAAACCAGTCGAAGCTCCAGCAGACAGTCAAAGATCTGAGCTGCAGTGTTCGGTCACAGCGAACGTCATTAGCAAAGCTGCTGAAGCTGCTTCAGCTTCCCCTTGATCCACAAACAGTCGAGGATGAGGACGTCGATGCTTTTGTAAATGCCAATTTCGACGCCGTGGAGACGCGTCTGAAGGAACTTCTAGCAAGTGCTGAGTCGGAAGCGGTACGAAGCCAGCCTTGGATGGATGTACTAAGTATCGTGCGCTAATTCATAGTTTGCCATTAGATGTTGCAGTCGGAGTTGGACCAGCGGCGGTCCGAGTTCCGCTTGATGGAGTCGGAGCAGGATGTGAACGACTCGTTCAAGATCTCGTTCCGAAGCTTCAGCGTAAATGATCTGGCGCTGTTCTTACCGACCTCGGCCCCCGGAAGCGATGCACAGCGTGTGTATCTGGCTTTTCACCTCGGCTGTCCGCATCGCTTCCTCTCGGAAGAATCCATCTCCTCGTTCAGCAACGACGGCCAAAGGTACGCAGCAGATGCCTACACTGCCAAGTTGCGTCTTCTAACTGGTGTCAATTGCTTTGTCAGATACCCGGACTACGTGGTGGGCCGCATTGTGCTCATCGACGAGCAGACGGCGACGGAGGGCAACAACCCGTACGCGCTTCACCTCGGGACCACGTTCTACGTCTTGACGGTCGCGAGTCTTCACGAAAGCTAAGCCCCATTTACCAAAGTCACACTAAACCTGCCGCATAACGTGAATGAAATGTTCAGCGGCGAAGGCGAAGTCCTGTTCAGCTTGGGCCTTCCTGCAGAGCCAGCGTGTGCACTTGTACACTTGCTTCGATCTCTTATCCGCGATGCTTTGTTTTTGCACCACCGAAACCTACTGTTCAGACGACCATCATTACTCTCCACGTCAGCGCCATACCAAGTGAGACTTTCGCCCCCCTCATCAGCATGAGTGCCAAGCAGACGCCCCCCGCCGAGCCCACGTCCACCAAGCGTGCTGTCGAGCAGTTCGACCAGGAGTTCCAGCGCTACACGACCAAGCAGGTGCGTAACAGTCGACGAAGCGGCTTAATCAGTACGCAACTGACTCATGTGTGTTGCTACAGTCTGGCAAGAGTGCTCGCGCTGTGGCTATGGCTCGTACCGAGCTAGCCAAGTACAACGCGCTGGTGTTCCAGGACAAGAAGCTGGAGGAGGCTGGTGTGAAGAAGGGGCGGATGACTCCGGAGCTGCGCGCTGCCTACGAGAAGAAGATTAAGAACCTGGAGGAGGCTCTGGACACGTTCCACCGCTCCGTGGCAGGATACAACCGCACCAAGGCCATGTAAGTTTCGCTAGATGTTATATGGAGGTAGATGGTGGTGAGAAGCTGATGGATTTGTGTTGGGTTGCGTGTGCTTTTCGTAGCTTGTCCTTCGTGCTGCTGGTGGCGTTCGCGCTCATGATGTTCTTCCAGCCGTGGGCCAAGCACTTCGAGAACCCCAAGGATCTGACGTACGCGGATTACGAGACTCTGGAGGAGGAGCCGACGCCAGCGGAGACGCTGAAAGAGACGGCGGAAGACGCAGGTATCAGCGATGAGCTTTAAATCGGTCGTACCAATTCCTCCCTGTAGACTCGTCTGGATGCACTGGGTGTAGCACAGCTCCAGCACATTTGCCGTTGATTTCAGATTGAATTGAGATCGATTGACATTGATATCATTCACTACGCTGCGAGTACGATACGTGTACCCCACCATCAACTAAATAATTAACTATTTCCTGGCTTATGCGCCACTTGCGCGCTGTAGGAGTAGCAGACTCACTGAGCCCGACAACGTGCCCGTATGCCTTCCGCCGACGGCGAGTTCAACGACAAAGTTGTTCGCCTTCTGAATCCCATCGGGTGCTTCATCGCTGTCGTCGTTTGAGCACGGCGGGATGCAGATCACACCTTGACCAAAGCACGGTCCTTGAGTGCCGGCGTGCACCTTGATCGCTACGTGCATGTTCCCTGTGGGTCGTGCATACGTGGCGTGCGTGATGCCGTCACGCACAAAGTCTGCCCACTTGACGTGAGCCACGTTGGTCTTGCACAGCAGTCGATCCGCGTTCTCTAGGTACACACCGCCACTCATCGAGTCCGCCAGCTCCAGCAGCTTACGCTGCGCTGAAAAAATGTCTTCCGACGGCAGCGGGAAGACGATCGTCACCATCACTTGGTGTCCATGGCGATCAAAACTCGAAAAATGCTGATCCATGTCGATAGAGCTGCCGATCGAGGTGAGCGGGAAGTCGGCGTCGGTATCAGGCTGCCACGAAATGTTGCTGAAGTCCAATCGTAGCTGGCATTCCAGGACACCGGTGACATCCTGCATGCGCTGAAGTTTCTTGGCTGCCAGCTCCGTCTCGATTGGCAGGATGTCGCGGTTTACAAGCGCCTGGAACACTGCAAGCACAGGCTTGTGGTCTGAGCAGCTGACTTCTTCGCACGATGCGTACACAGCACACTGAAGGCGGTGGCGCATATCGGACTGGGAGAAGAACAGAATTCGATCTGTATACGATGGTACTCGCATGCCATGGCCCTCTACAGCGGTGGTGTAGCATCCTGCCAGCTCCTCAACAGGCCAATTCCCAGCATCAAGGTGTAGTGCTGCCCCTCGCACACGGCGGAACGTAGGCGGAAACGCAATTTTTGCCTCGCGGAAGCCGTAGAAAATCTGTCCATCTCGCATTCCAGTCCGGAGTTCATCGTGTGCTAGCACGTCATCCCACACAAACTGGTCATCGTCCACGATCTCGCAGTCTGCTGAGTATCGAATGCTAATGCTGCTGCCGTGGGAAGACGCAAGTACTGACGAGTAGCTTTTCATGCTGGGTTCCAGCATGCTAACATCCAGATCGTTGCTGTCTCTGTCACTGGTTGCACCGAGAGAGCTGCCGAGTCCGAAAGAGCTGCTGAGACCACGATTACCCATGGGACTCCAGCGTTTGCCCAGCAGTCCGCGGCGCAAACTACGATTGCGTTTCATCGGCACAGGCTTCGCAGTTTCGCTCTGCCGCACCTTGGATACCAGCTCTAGGATGGTGTCTGCGCTAGCTTCACGCTGCGTCAGTCTGTAGTTGAGGTCACCTAGTACGAAGCTGTGGTGGTGTACGTGGGGGAACTCGAAGCCCACGTCTTCCAGGTTCAGATGCAGCTCCTTCAGAATATCCTGCGAGTCGCGATTTCGCCGCCGTACTTTCGACTTCCCCTGTATCCAGTCAAGATGTTGGTGTCAGCAAATTGAATAGAGATCGAATACATAGGACGCAAGCTCTGTCTGTACCTTGGGGTCCGAAGATAAATGGCACGCTACAAACGCAAACGATGTGTCGTAATAGCGAAAGGCGAAGCCGACCGCACCCTTGTTGGATGCACGACCCAATACTAGGGACTTTCCGACGTTGACTTCTTGCTGCACCACAGGAGGCATGTAAAAGGCACCGCTATCCACATCCGACGACTTGATGAAGACTGTGATAGCGATGTGGCCATGGTAGCCAAGTGACGTGTTCTTACTGCCAATTTCGCGGTTGAACTGGTGAAACTTCGAAGCTCTGCGCGCATGTACGCTCGCTGCTGGTCGAGGTCGTCCGCCCTCAAGGTGTTGACGTATTAAGCTGCGGGTGTTCGCCAGATGCAAGCACTCCTGGAGTCCGATGACGTAAATATCATGTCCGAGCGGAATCCACTTGTCCAATTGAGCGGGTGTGAGTCTCGCTTCCCCCATGTTGAAAGTAGACACGAAGATGTTCGCAGGCTGGCGGTAGTGCTTCACCAGACTGTGATCGGTGCCGGTGTCCATCGTAGGGAACGTTGGCGAATTCACAAACTTCCGCGCAGGTGAGATCGACGACTTGCACGAAAGTATCCGGTACAGCTTGGTCAGCAGTCCTCCGTAGATAATCGCGGTCATCAAGCCCTGTGTGCACACAGTCACCTGCATCAAAACTGCCACCGCGAACCTCGCAGAGCCAAGCTCGTGGTCAAACACTACACACATACAAACAAAACAAATAAAAAGTTAGAATGCCGCACAAACTCAGTTCAGGACGAGTAGAACAGGCTCCACTCACGTCGGAAGACCGTGCTGGGGGTCCAGAGCACGATGAAAGCGGCGATGTAGATGCGCAGCTTGGACGTGATGAGCGCCCACGACTCCTGCGTGTCCAGGTTGGCGTCCCGAAAGTCGCGCGAGATGCGGTTGTGCGTGACCCAGAGGATCGCGCTGATGTAGAGGATGGCCAGCACCACGAAGAGGTAGAAGCTCCAGAACTGCTTGGAGCGCGACTCGACCCAGCAGTAGAAAGTGGCGTCCCCCAAGAGTCTGTCAGCGTAGAGCACGACGCTGCAGGCGACCGCCGGCACGATCACCAGCAGCACGTAGAGCTTGAACCTGCTCTTGAGTCGCGCCTCGCTGTCGCGATGCACGATCTTGCGGTAGAAGCAGTGGGCGATGGCCGCGTTCCAGAAGACGGACATCAGGCCGAACACGTGCAGCGCCAAGGCCTGCACGTTGCAGGCGGCGGTGACGTCGCCGTCGACGTCGCCGTGCGTGAGCGGGTTGCCGAACAGCTTGGGGAAGGACAAACCGGCGTCCAAGAGCGAGAGCACGACCACCATCTTTTGCACCATGGAGACGCCGCTGTGCAGTCGGGACGAGACGTAGTGGTGCCGCACGATGTAGAGGCAGCCGCCCAGCGACAGCGCGCAGCAGCAAAGAATCACCGTGTGCAGCGCGTCCAGCTGGGCGGACGAGAGGCTCGAGTCGGTCTGCGCGGCGCTAAAGGCGCGCAGCGAGGGAGAAGTCGACCAGGTCATGTGGCGGAGGGTTAACGGAGCCCTTCAGGCGGGTGGTTAGTTGGTTGAGCCCGCCACTTTGTACTGTACTGTACTGCCGTTGGTGGTTGTTGCTGATTCTGATGTGGACGATTAGACCGCTGCTACCTAATGCAATGGAGACTCACTCGTGTTTGCCTTCGCCTTTCGCCTTCGGTCCTCTCACTCCTTTTGGACCAGGCAGCGCAACGCGAACTGGTCGTGCGCTTTGCGCGTTGTGGCGAGTTGCGTCAGAAACCGGCCACAGCTCCGTGATGCTGATCTCCTAAGGCTGTCGGGGTTGAGAGAACGGAGGCGCTGGATATGTGGACCACGGTACTCTGCGTAGCTGCGGCCCATCTACGTCTGCTAGACTCAAGATACAAAGGTGGGACTGGCAGGATTCACTCGGGCGTTGCGATTTCGAGCACCGCACTTGAGTCGGACAGGCATGCAAGTTGCTCCATGGGCGGTAACCGTCGGACTCACATCAAGTGGCCATTTCCTTTTGAGCATGGAGCGCCGCACTGTGCGTTTTCAGGCGCGAATGCGGTGCCGACTTGATGCGGACAACAGCAGGCTCGGTGCGCGATTGCCGCTGCTGGACTCAGCTCCGACTCTGACTTGACATTTCGGGGGATTGGACGACGCGAAGTTTACAGTAATCTATTTTCGTAATGTATTTATCGATCGGAGGTATTTTATTCCCATGCGTAATTTATACACAATTGTGTTTTTCGACTCGTCACGACGATGATCCCGTTCATCTTCTGGCGCGTGGGGCTGGCGCTGCTGGTGACGCTGGCCGCGTTCCTGTTGTCCAGACCCATGATCGAGATGCTGCTCAACGCCATCCGCTCCCGGATTGAGAAGCGCGTTCGGTGCGGAGTCCTTCGTTAATTAATTCTCTAGTCAAAACGTCACTTTTTCCTAATATTCAAAGTGTGTAATTTATTATAATATTGCTGTGCTGCAGGTGGATCGCGGACGTGCAGCACTACATGTTAACGTACCTGTGGTGGGTGCTGTTCTTGGTGCTGCTGCGCGATGTGGTGGCCCGCTACATTCTGGACCTGGGCAGCGAGACGGACGAGGTGATGCAGTATCTGCGCTACCTGGTGGCGGTGCCACTGGTGCTCGGAACCTTCGCCCTGCGCAAAGTCGTTACCAATGTACGGCAATGTGACAGTTAGTGTAGATGTCCATGTGAGGGGTTGGATTGAATTTTTGTACTGTTGCGTGCTTGTTGTTGTGTAGATCTTCATCCGGTACTTCAAATGGGACCGCTACTCGTCGGACTACGATGCTCGGATCTTCGTCATCACCGAGTCCATCAAGTTCGTGTGCGTCGTGTTCATCCTGATCGAGATTTTTTACATTTTCTTCCTCTCCAACTCGTTCATGCGGTTCCTGCTCGTCGTGGGGTTCCTCAGCGTCGAGTTGGTCGCCGTTCTCTCGGGGTTTACCGTGGTAAGTGCCAGATTTTGCAGCACTCCCATGTAGAAGTGATACTGAGCGGACTCTTTCTTTTTGTACCGGTTGCGTGAATTTAGCTGAAGAATGTGGCGACGGGGCTCTTCCTTATCTTTGCGGAGCCCTTCCGAACGGGTAGTGAGGTCAAGGTGCGGCACTTACTGGGCTTCATTGAGCGGGTATCACTCGCCCGTACAACCATGCGGCGCACGGACGGTTCAAGGATATTTGTGCCGAACGGAATCTTTGCCGATAATTACCAGACAAGTGGCAATGCGCTTGACGCGCATACACATTCACTTATGCTGCGTTTGCACCCTACTACGCCCTCTCGAAAGATAAAGGAGCTCGTACGCGAGCTTCAGGCAGTATTGCCAACGTACGCTCTGACAACTGAGGCGCTTGCTGCAATACGTCGAGATCGGCGAGAGGCCTACGCGATCAGATCGAGCAGTGCCAGCAGCGACAGCACCAGCGCTAGAAGCGACGACAGCATCTTGGGAGATCGACACCAGTCGACTGCAAGCAGCAACACTGGGACACCCCGTACACGCGCACGGTCGAGTGCTACCTCGAGCGCTTTTGATGCGACCGGCCGACCGATTGCACCTCCACCCCCGCCGGTGCGTGTCGAGCTCCATTCGATGTTCAAAGTGAAGGTGATCGTCCTTATGGATCGCGAGCGCTTCAGCTCGCTCGAAGAGGCGAAAACAGAGGTGAGTCCCTGGATTGATGATTCGCTTCTTGCTGTGAATATGTGTGTATGTTAACCACTTTTTGTCGTTGTTTTCTTAGGTGAATCTTGCTATTATCGACACGATCCAGCGGCTCCAGGTTAATGTGCAGCAAACGGCGCGTTGATATTACGAGGAATATTGATAACTTATACAAAGTCCCCAGGGTTATCGGGAGGTCGACGGTGGCGCAACATATTGCCGTCGCTGAAGATACGTCGTCCAAGTGGCTCACTGGCTGGTGGTGCTCGCCTCCGTCGGCGGTTGGCGACGATTTCAGGAAGCGGTGCCGGACTGAAGCTAGAGTGACGCTCATGTAATTCTGGGGTTTCGCTTGAACTTGCAGATGTCGGCGACATAGCGGAAGAAGACGGGCTACTGTAGCCTTCTTCTTCTCCGTGTAAGCTCAACTTGAGCTTGGTCATCAGGTCCGTTATCTGGAGCACAATCTAAGACATACCGAATCACAACATTAGCTTACTATACCCAAACGAGACCAAAACGAGAAAAAGTCGTAGCAGACCTCAGTTTTCTCGGTCAAGAGTCCCTTGATATGCCGCTCCTGGGAGTAGTACACTACGTGCACAAGGTACGGCGCCTCAATGCTGATCCAGAAGCCACCTTGCGACTGCGTTTCTTCCGTCGCAAGCTTCTTGCTGCGCTCGTACACGTTCATCATGTTCCAACCACCTCGTGGTTTTTCAAGCCCGAGAACATCAGTTTTCGTATTCGTACGCTGATAAATCATGTGCTGCATCAGGTAGTTATCCAGCTCTTGAATGAACACGCGCAGCGCTGTCGTTGGCGTTGAGTGGCTCAGATGCACTGGAATAACGCAGCGTCGGTCCAGATTCTTGCTCTGCACAGTTACGGAGTTCTCGAGCATGATACTGTTCGGGATGTATGCCAACCCCTTATCGTACTGCCGCAGTGAAAACCCCTGCAGAAACAAACGCTCCACTACGCCTTCATGGCCTTGAAAAGAAATGTGAATCCCGCTCTTAATCTGTTCGTCTTGCAGCGTCATCAATCCACCCATGATATTCTTCAGCTGCATCAGATGCACACAACGCAGATCAACAACGCCAGGTACATGTATGAAAGAAAAAAAAACTATAAAAAACACAAAAAAAACGAACTTACCCACGAATGGGCTCCGAATACGAAAACAAATTCCACCATGATCACCGCCACCGTGGACACCTGCCCCGATTCAAAGTCCGTGAAGCGGCCAATCTCGTCGATAATACACGTCGACACAACCGCCGCCACCAACAACACTTTAATCACCTGCAAATATCATTTACAAAATGTCAACCACACCAAACCAACTACCTCGAAACTTTCCACCACACCAACGTACCCCAATGCCCTCCGTGATGATCATCACTCGACTGTAATCATCGTCGTCCTTGGACACGGACCGGTTCCAGCCCTGCACGCGGACGATCCCCCACGTGACGTAGTTGCAGAAGCAGATGACGACCCAGACCAGCGGCGGCCCCAGCAGCAGCGTGATGATAGTCTGCAGCGTGCCCGCGTCCGTGTCTAGCAGCGTCTCTACGTCCATGACGTAGGCCGAGAACCAGGCCAGTAGGACGAAGACCACCCAGGACAGCGGCCGCAGCAGCATCTTCTCGAACTCACGCAGCCACGCGAACAGCGCCGGCAGGATGCGACGCGCCACGCGCAGGGAGAAGCGCACCACCTCCACGCGTAGAATGTAGGACGCGGCCAGCAGCGCCAGCCCCAGGAACACCCGCCATTGGTCGACCGACGACGCGGGCGCCAACGTGACGGTCTCCACGAGCGACGAGTTGGCCACGCTGCTGTTGCTCATGTTTGTGTAGAACTGGTAAACTACCACCGCTATAGAAGGTGTATTTAGCGGTAAGCTTACCGTAAAATACTCATTTTTATGACCACACTGAGGAAAAACTGATTTTTTGTTGTTGTTGCACAAGATGAAAATTGCACTTCGATTTTTTTTAAAAGACGATGACATTTAGCTAACTGACATTGATCCTGACTTGCATCATTAGATGACCCCCTTCAGAAGCCCGCGGGACCCACACCAGCAGTGAACCCCCACCCGATCCGGGCATCCCAAGCAAACCAGGACGCCAGCGATCCAGATACAAGGTTTTATCCTGCAACTCCGACACAGTCGACTCCCAAGTGACGGTGGCACCTGCAGCCACGTCAACCTTGGCGTAGTCGTCACCACCCGAGTGAATAACCACGGTCACGTCCTCCTTGTCTGTGCTCTCGAAGATGAGCCGCACGACACCGTCACCCTTCTTCGTCCACCACCCGTAGCTGCCAACGAAAGCTTGATCCACGGTCCACAGTCCCAAGGCATCATACAAATTGCCGTCATCAATCTCACCGATGAAGGAGGTGGGTCCGCACGTAGGCTGCACGAACTGAGAGACCATATAAACGACACCGGTCGGGTCCATCCCACCAAGCACAGTAAGTCCCAAGTTTGCCACCTCCAAGTAGTAGTCATCCTCTTTTACGGATTTGCCCATGTCCGTCGTGGAAGTCTCGATGAGCTGGTCGATTATCACCCCCACGGTTTTTCGAAGCAAGTCGCGCGTCTCGAACGCGGCGTCCTTGGTTTTTTTTCTCATCATTTCTTTCATGCAATTGTTTGTGACGGTAGGGATGTCGTTCAGAACAAGCGACGACTTGCTTATCGTCACACGGATGTCATCCACCGCTGCATTGGGCGTTTTGTTTCGGACATCGCTAACCGCAAAAATGACGCGGTCCGTGAGCTGCTTCAACTCAAAGCCACATGAAGTGTTGGCATCGATGAAGTCCTGGAGTTCACTCACGCTCGTGTCTGGAGATTTGATGGCGCTAGTGTTCGTCAGCATGTTGACAACATTGTCAGCCGATGAAACGATCTCCTCGCCGTTGATAATGGCCTGCTTCACGATATTTTCCACGATCACCATGGCGATACCGGTCCACTGCAACTTGGGAGGAACTTTGAGCCCGAGGCAAGAGTACACTGCCACCGGTAAGTCCACGAGAACGACGTCTGACTGGTACGCCACGGCAAGGAGCTTCTCGACGTCCCCTTGGGGTGCCGTTGTCTGTGTGAACCGAAGGTAGAAAATGAGCGACCTGATGATTGAGATGACGGCTGCAGCACACAGGTAGAGCTTCTTTGCTGTGGTATATGCGGCCTTAACCTGGCCGAATAAGCCGGCCGTCGCAGCATTGAACGCGACAGCCGCCACAGAGGCAACCTTCTGAGCGATATTCAGCGCACAGTCGTCGTTCTGAGGGATGCATTCAAGAAAGCATTCGACTGGGTATGCAATCGGACATTGTGCGATACAATCATCGTCATCCTTGCCATAGCCCAGAGGACAAATGTTCTTGCTGTTGAATGCCACTGTCTTACGGTAGCATGCGGTATCCTTTGAGTTGCCAATTGTTGGCCCCACCCAGTTACGGATAGTGTAACCGTACCAAGCAGAACCCATGTGATCGGTGAGTAAGGCCGGTTTAGCAGATATTCTCGTCCAAATAGCGCCAAGTTGATCCACCTCGCCTTCCGCACGACCATGCAGACCGCTCAGCTGGAAGCCTTTCGGCGCAGTCTCCGTTACACTCTCTTCAGTCTTCGTGCCGGCAGCCACGGAGTTTCTCTCGCTTGTTGCAAAGCTAACGTAAAATACGTGGGTGCGTCCGCTCTTCTTGCCCCAGTGAATCTCCATGGAGTTGATGTATTCTCCCGGTGCGAGGGTTAGAGTGCTTTCAGTTCCACCCTTACCACCGTGACTCCAGGTTAGCTCAGCTGGTTTCGCCACCTGCAGCGTGACCGCATCAACGCGCGCGTCACCGCGAAGTGTGACGGAGCTTAGCGTTTGTCCCAACACGATACCAGAGACGTCCGAGAATGCGACGCCGTGAGGACCACCATATACCGGGCTGAGTTGGATATCTTCATCTGTCGCTGAACCTCCTGCCTCTTTAGTTTCTGCGACCGCCTCAATGCTTGTCCACACCACTCCCACTAAGTCAATATTATCCCCGTCACGACCGAAAAATCCTCCGAGCTGATAGCCTTCAGGTGCAGTCACACTACCCTTTTCTTCAGTTTGCGTTCCTCCAGAAACGGTATTTCCCTCACTTGTCCCGAAGCTGAGATAGAAAATGCGAGTCTTGCCACTCATTTGGCCCCAGTGAGCCTCCATAGTCGTGATGTATTCGCCATCTTTCAGTGTGAGTTTGTTTTCCTTGCCTCCAGGTCCTCCGTGAGTGAATGTTTGGGCGGTGGGGGCGGATACTTCGAGGGTAAGTCCGTCGACACGTGCGTCAGCTCGGATAGTGAGGGAGCTCACAGTTTGTGCCGAGGTGGCTAGAGGCTGATCGGAGAATTGATTGCCGTGTGGTCCGCCAAACGACTCGCTCAGGATGACAGCGCGGGTATTCTTCACTCCGGATTTCGGTGTGCCGGCAGGTTTTACGGTGCCTGGTGTTTCGTCGGTATCTGGGGCGGGTGCTGGAGCTGGGGCCGGAGCAGGGGCAGGGGCAGGAGCAGGGGCCTCTGTCGGAGCTGCCGTGACTAGCTCGATACTCGTCCAAATTGCACCGAGAGAATCGATCTCATCGCCGCCACGACCAAAGAACCCGCCAAGCTGGAACCCCTTCGGTGCAGTCACCGAGTTCTTGTCTTCCGTTTGAGTTCCTCCAGAAACCGAGTTCCCAGCGCTCGTACCGAAGCTCAGGTAGAAGACGCGCGTTCTTCCGGCCTTCTTACCCCAATGCACCTCCATCGACGTGATGTGCTCGTCTTTAGCTAGCGTGAGGGTGTTTTTCGTCCCGCCAGTGCCGCCATGGTGACATGTCGCCGCTTTAGGTGCTGAAATGTCGAGAGAAACACCATCGACACGTTCACCAGCGAGGATGGTAACAGACGCTACAGCTTGTCCTGAAGTAGCCGAGGCCTCATCAGAAAACTCGGTACCATGAGGACCGCCGAAGCTCTCGCTTAGCTGAACAGAGTCCTCCACAGAGATAGTCGGTACGGGTTTGGCTGGAACCTTTTTAGGTTTCTCGGTCGGCTCGGCTGCTGACGCTTCCGTTGATGCTGCCGCTGAGGCCTCCGCAGATGCTGCCACTGAGCTTTCTGTGGGTGCTGCGGCTGAAGCTTCGGTCGATGCAGCAGTAGAGACCGCTGCGGATGAATCGGTAGTAACTTCAGGATCTTCACTACCTGAGCCGTCGGATTCCTGCGTAACAGGAGCTTTCGTTGGGGGAGGAGGGGGCTCCGTGGCTGGAGCTGCAGTCTTCGGCACAATGCGCACCCAAATAGCTCCAAGCGAGTCGATCTCCTCGCCGTCACGTCCAAAAAAGCCTCCGAGCTGAAAACCCTCCGGCGCTTTCACCGTGTTCTTATCTTCCGTCATGGACCCTCCCGAAACCGAGTTGCCAGCGCTCGTGGAGAAGCTCAGGTAGAAGATGCGCGTGCGGCCACCTTTCTTGCCCCAATGAGCCTCCATCGACGTGATATGTTCGCCCGCTGCAAGCTTAAGAGTATTCCCCTTTCCTCCAGCTCCGCCGTGGTTGAATGTCGACGCCTTTGGGCCTGTGACTTCTAAAGAGATGCCGTCAACTCGTTCGTCTGCTCGAATCGTAATGGAGCCCACCGTTTGTCCAGCGCTGACTGAGGCTTGATCGGAGAATTCTGTTCCATGGGGACCGCCGAAACTTTCGCTTAGCTGGATAGAGTCGTCTGAAAGGGTCCCAGAAACAGCGACAACGAGCACGAGCAGCAGCGCCCGCAGTATCATTGTCAACGCCCAATGTGAGAGAACTCTGTGGAAACTAGTACAATAATAAATGGAGCTCACCAGCATACAAATACCCAACGAAGGAAACATACGGGATTGCCACTTGGGATTCGCTCCGCATTAGGCATCTTGCCGATGTTCAGGCGTTCTGCGTAAAACATCGCGTACCGGTATTGTGGTTTTCAACTTTTTTGCCGCCCGTTTTAGCTACTAGCGATGACGAAGATTAAGAATTAATAAAACATACACCTGATAATCATAATTATTAGCATTTGATTACCATGGTCGGTTGTCGCCTAGGACTACGAAAATACGGTAATAGCCTAAGCCGGTTGTGAGTAAAACTAAATTTTGGCTCTTTTCTAGCCAAATTTACTCAAATATTTACGATTGAGCAAATTCTTGAGCAAATTACGTTTACTTTTCCTCCGCGAGATTTTTGAGCAAGTTTGCTCACGAGGGAGGCGGGAATTGGATGCGAACAGACTGAAAGTTCATTTTTCAATTTTCAATTTTAAGCTTCAGCTCAAAGTGGAATTAATCGAAAATTTCAATTGTGATTCGACACAAAATAAAACGTTTCAGCCGCCAATCATGCCAACCAAGTCTCCGTTGCTGGACTGGGTCTCCTCGCACGAGGCCAACGTGACGGTAGCAAAGGACCTCATCGATCCAGTATCCTCAGTCGCTGCATTCGGGGACGACGACCGATCGATCGTGGCGCATTGCGAACTGCAGCCAGGCGCTGAACTGGTGACGCTGCAGACAGGAGCGTTTCTTAATGGCAGTTACTGGCTCGAGCACTGCGACGCGGAGGACAAACCCAAGCTGCAGGAGCAGATCGGCTCGTTGCAGCCGAGTGACACTGTGAAAACCACTTTGGCTCTGCTGGCGGAGCTCGCGCGAGGTGAAAAAAGTGAATTTTACGGCTACATCCAGCAACTTCCGACTTTCATTTCGCTGCCGTTCAGCTGGGAGGCTAAAAGTCGAGAAATGCTCAAATACACGACGGCGCATCCGATTCTGGATGACAAACTCGTGCTCAAGATGTACGCGGACTATGCCGCGCCGTTGATGAAGGAGTTTTCGGCCGTTTGGCCCACTCAGGTGTCGACGCTCGACAGGTTTCAATGGGCGTACTCGATGGTGTCGTCACGGTATGAAATTGTGTGGCTTTATGTGCTTTTTACTGTTGATGATCCATCGCTAAAAGAGTGATTTTTATTCTTTTTCAGGGCTTTCAAGGTTATGGATGGCCAGGAGCCGACACTGCTGCCGGTGATTGATATGGCCAACCACGCGGCCGAAAACCCGGCAGCGCACATCGTGAAAACCGAGACGGGAAGCTTTCAGGTGCATAGCGCATGATGGCGGGGACACCGTTATGGCTCTGTTTCTCACTCATCTGTGCTTGTTGAGCAGTTGACGACGTTGCGCAAGGTGGAGAAGGACGAGCCTGTTACGATTTCGTACGGAGATCTGTCTAACGCGCAGGTGAGCTGGGTATTCTAGATGTCTTAAAACGCTTCTTCTGTCGACTAATTCAATGGCGTATATGCCAGCTCCTGTGCCGCTATGGATTCGTGCTGCCTACATCCGTGCCGTCGGATTCCATTCACGTAACCGGCTCTGAACTGACTAACGCATTCAAGGCGTGCTCGCTGAATAGCGAAGACGAGGAAGACGAAGATGATGACGACGCTGACGATGTTCCTCACGTTGGGAAGGGAAAAGGCAAAGGCAAAGCTAAAGCCAAAGCAAACCCAGCCAAGCGCAGGAAGTTGGCCCACTCTGAAGATGACGACTCGTTGTTCTTTTTGCTGCACGGCGATGCCGAGCAAGAGTTCGGCCTTGGTGATGCGCTGCTGAGTTTCGTGATAGCATCCCAGTTGCCTGCCGAACAGCTCTACGACGTGCTGGCCGTCGTTCTGCAAGAGAAGGATAAGCGTTACAGTGACGTGCTGTCGACATCTTCTGACAACGTTTCCTCCAAAATGAATGCCATTCAGCAGCTCAGCCAGCACGAGCGCCAAGTTTGTCGCCGTATTCTGCTGGGGCTGATGTCGCTGGAGGAAGGTTCAGATTCAAGCGACGACGAAGAGTAAGCTGAGGTACAGTGTGTATACTTTTGATAGTTCATGCTCATGTCGACGAGACAATTGACGAGGTATCTCACAACCATTTTATCGCTGTATTTTAGCTTACGTTGACCCGAACATGCATCGTTAGATGGCCACCCAGGGATGATCGTGGGATCCAGAGCACTAGAGAACCGCCGGCCGATAACGGAACGCCTACAACACTCCTGCGCCAGCGGTCCAGATACAGCACTTTGTCATGCAGATTTTCGATCTTTTCGCTCCAGTTCACAGTTGTCCCGGCAGGTACCTCAACCTTTGTGTACACTTGGCCACCTGAGTGAAGAACGACCGTCACGTCCTTCGTGTCGGTACTTTCGAAGAAGAGGTTCATCAAACCGTCCCCCTCCTTCGTCCACGTACCATAGCTGCCTTTGAACGCCTCATCCACAGTCTTGAGCCCTAGTGCGTCATAGAGTGTACCATCGTCGACCTCGCCGATGAATTCAGTAGGTCCACAAGTCGGCTGCACGAATTGGGAGACCATCCAGGCAATACCCGTTGGATCCATACCACCGAGAACAACTAGCGCCATGTTAGCTGCCTCGAGTGTGTATTCTAGCTCCGCAATGGATTGACCCAAGTCCGTCTTGTTCGTTTCAACGAGCTGATCGACGATCACCCCAAACGTCTTTCGGATCAAATCACGAGTTTCGAACGCCGCCTCTGTGGTCTTGTCGCCCAGCAGCTCTCGCATACAATTATTGGTAGCCGTGGGGATATCTTTCAGCACGAGAGGTGACTCGCTGATTTTCACGCGAATATCGTTGGCAGTGGCGTCAGGTGTTGCGTTGCGGATTTCTCTTACCGAGGTAATGACATGGTCCGTGAGGTTTTTGAGTTGGTATCCGCAAGTTGAGTTGGAGTCGAGAAGATCTTGCAGCTCCTCCACAGTTGATTCATCCGTCGAGTTGTTGATTGTGCTGGTGTTTGTGAGAAGAGCTAGGACATTCGTGGCGGACGAGAGAATTTGGTCGCCGTTAGTGATAACCTGCTTCACAATGTTTTCCACGATGACGTAGACGATATCGGCGAACTTGACTTTGCCCGAAACTTTGATTCCGAGACAATTTGCCACGGCAACGGGCAGGGCGAAGATCACGACGTCAGACTGGTACGCGATGGCGAGCATTTCTTGGACGGATCCTTGCGGCGCCGTCGTTCGCTGGAATCGAAGGTAGTAGATGAGAGACTTGATCACCCCAACAATGTTCGCAGCGCAGAGGAAACTCTGCTTTGCGTTCTTGTACGACGAAAACATGGCGCCAAAGATTCCTGCGGTCACCGTGTTGAACACT
This sequence comes from Phytophthora uliginosa, assembly GCA_024679075.1. Lineage (NCBI taxonomy): Eukaryota > Oomycota > Peronosporomycetes > Peronosporales > Peronosporaceae > Phytophthora > Phytophthora uliginosa. Next base: position 11,013 of record JAIKVD010000143.1, on the reverse strand, counting down.
GCAGCCACCACGGACGCCGCCTTGCTCATAATCTCCCCAGTGCAGTCGTCGTTCTGCGGAATGCACTCCTGGTAGCAGTCCACGGGATACGCAAGTGGACACTGTGCCATGCAGCTAATCCCGCTGTTGTTGTAGCCTCGAGGACAGGACTTGTTGCTCCCGAAAGGTTCCGTCTTCCGGTAGCACGCCGAGTCACTGGCGTCTCCAATCGTAGGCCCCACCCAGTTCCGAATCCGATCACCGTACCAAGCGGAGCCCATTGTATCTGTGAGACGCTTCGTCTTGGCGTTGATCCGCGTCCAGACAGCACCCACCTGATTGAGTTCACCTTCAGCACGACCGAAGAACCCGCTGAGCTGGAAGCCGTCAGGGGCGGTCACCGTCGAGTTGTTTTCAGTTGTGGTGCCTGCAGAGACCGAGTTGCCCTTGTTGGTTCCGAACTTGAGGTAGAAGACCCGCGAGCTCAACCCCTTTCGGGCCCAATGGACCTCCATCGACTTGACGTACTCGCTTTCCGCCAGACTCAGTGTGTGGTCTGTTCCGCTCGACCCACCATGGGATAGCGTTAGCTCGGCTGGCGTCGCCACTTGCAGGACGATCGACGTGACCCGCTTCTTAGCGCTGATCGTGATCGAGCTGGCGGTCTGGCCGAACTCGATCAACTTGATATCCGAGAACGAGACGGCACCGGAGCCTCCGAACGCCTCCGAAAGCTGGACGTCTTCATCCGAGGTCGCATTCATCCCATGCACGACGGCGACAAGCAGGAGCAGCAGCACCTGCAGCACACTCAGCGGTGCCATGCTTAGGTCGACAAATACGACAGACCCGTTATCGGTAGCTTGTCAAATGACTCCATCCAGCTCTGTCGCCATCCCGACAGTCGGTTCCCGGGCTCCAAGTAATGGGGTGAATATTGAATCTGTAGGATAAGAACCAGGATGTGCCCCGGGCGACGTGCCACGAATTGAACTCGAGTTGGCACACCGAGACAACCATTCTCGCTTTCTACCGGTACATGTCAGGCAGAGATGAAGACGACGAGTCGCCGGCGGCGAGTCGTGCTGCATTGATTTGAGTGATACATGTACATGTACATGTATGCATGAACGCCGAACTGGCCACGCGACCTTGCTGCTTGAAGCGGTGCTTCAGCCACCGAGCTCTGATTGCCCGGGACTTCAAGAACCTCCCGCTGACAAGCATCGCGATTAATGAGATTGAAGTTTCTACATGTACCAGTACTAGTACATGTACACTGTGTAAGGCTAGGAACGGTTGCAGTTGCGCGAGCCGCAGGTGACAAGTATACCGGGTACCTTGCCGGTGGTCGACCGCTTTGAAGACTGAGATCGTCTGAGCAGTCGACATCTGCGACGCCAGGATGCATCGGCGATGCAAGACTGCCTGGCCAAGCCTTATCCTTGGCCCAAGGATACCTGTACAGGTACAGTATAATACATGTATGCGCAGGCTGTGATGAAGCATCGCATATTGGAGTATCTATGCTGCACACTCTCTACGAAACCTTGGACCTGCAGGTGAGCACTCATTCGGTGACCAAGTGCTTATGTATCCTCGATTCCACCTGCCCCCATTTACTTCTCTGTAGCCAAGAGTTCGTGTCACCCCTGCACGGGTTCACATCGGCTGTCGTGGAAGACCGTGATACTATTTTCTTCTCAACAGCAGATACCAGGATAAAGAAACACTATATCTATACAACATGCATAAATACTATAACACCAAGAGGCAAAAACAATAAATGTAAACAGAAGCATAGCGTCCACGATTTGCTGGTCCCCTATGGCCTTTCCTGGTTGACACTTCGTCTGGTCCTGGCGTGGAGGGGGCACATGCAAGGGCATGTCGATGATAACCGCGGTTGGACATCCTGGTAGTGTCGTTCGCGGGACCTGCAACAGCGTTCTCATAATTCAAGTGCAGCGGTGACCATGTCACCTTCGCTGCTGCTACAGACGTTGATGCTGCTGGTGCTTTGCGTTGCACATGGAGCCGCTTTCTCGCACGGGGACATTCAACTCAGCGAGACCTTCGGGGAAGGCACCAAGGGCATCGCGTTCTCGGACATCACAGGGGTCAAGTTAGGACAGACCTTCAACTCCATCACAGTTCGAGGCGCTGAACGCGTCGACCAAGTGACTTTGCGAGTGGCGTCGCCCGATGAGGGAACGTGGACGCACGGAGGCTCGGGCGGGACGGACAACATCCTGATCCTCGGACCGAACGAGTATATAACGTCGATGGAGGTTCATGTGGCTATAAAGGATGGACGGAAGCGTGTCTTCTATCTGAGACTGTGTACCAGAGCAGGCAACTCGGTCGGTGCCGGGTCCAAGACAGACGAGAGCACGACGGTGGTCGCCCCGGCAGGTTTCCACCTCAGCGGGTTCTTCGGTCGAGCGGGGACGGAAGTGTATGAATTGGGCGCTATTTGGACGAGGATCAATGCGACGCATTTGCTGCTCACGGACGATATGGGCTCGGAATGGTATGGCAAGAAGGTCAGGAACTGGGTGGGGCTAACTATCGGCGACGCGACGGACTCGGCTTGTTACAGGAAGACAGAGGCGTTTAACAGCGACAAACTCTGTCCGCTGGGCTTCAACAAGACGGACAGCAATTGCATCGCTCAGTGCCCGCTGTCGTATCCCGTCAAGTGTTTTCAGGAGTGTATCCCGCAAAACGACGATTGCGCACTGGAGATTCTTCAGAAGACTGCGTCCGTGGTGTCGGTCATCTTCAATACGGCAACTGTAGGCGTCTTTGGGGAGGTTTCTGCGGCGTACAAGGCTGCAAAGCAAACGTACATGTGCGCTGCGAGTATCATCAGCGTGCTGAAATCCCTCGTCTACTTCCTCCGCTTCCAGCAGACAACAGCACCCCAAGGATCAGTCGAGGAGCTGCTCTCCGTTGCATACCAGAGCGATGTCGTGCTCGTGGACCTGCCTATCACAGTGTGTACCTGTCTCGGCATGCCTATTTCAATGGCAGCTATGGCCACTGGTGTTGTGATCGCAGTCGTGGAGAACATTGTGAAGCAGGTGATCATCAACGGCGACCAGATCTTGTCGTCTGCGACCGATGTGATGACTTTCCTCCACAATGTGAGCGCGCTCAACTCGCCAGATGACTCGACAATTGTAGATCTCCAAGAATTCATCGACTCCAACACGACCTGCGGGTACCAGCTCAAACGTCTCACGGACCGCGTGAGCGACGCAGTCCAAAGTATCCGCAACGCGACACCAGGTGCCAGTAATGAAGACATCCGGGTAACAATTAGCAGGTCGTCGCTTGTGCTGGACGATGTCTCTGTCGTCACGAACAACTGCATGGGCGAAGTTCTGGGCAATAAGACCACAGAGGCCGCGTTCCAGACTCGCGACTTGCTTCGCAAGACGATGGGCGTGATCATCGACCAGTTGATTGAGACGAACTCGACCGATATGGGAGCCGACGTCGCGAAGAAGGACACTACGCTCGAGTCAACCAACCTCGGACTCGTCGTACTAGCAGGTTTGGATCCGACAGGCATTCTGTGGATGGTCTCCCAGTTTGTCCAGCCTACGTGTGGGCCTACATCGTTCATTGGTGAGATCGACGACGGCACACTGTTCGATGCTCTGGGACTTACAACAGTGGACGAAGCTTTCGAAGGAAGCTACGGTGCATGGACGAAAGAAGGTGACGGCATGGTAAACATCATCTTTACGAGCACGGACACAAAAGACGTGACAGTTGTCATCCATTCAGGCGGTAATGACTACGCGAAGGTGAAGGTTCCTTCCTGTGAAACGGTGGCATGGAACGCCGCCGTGGCTGAGTTGGAAGACAAAACCTTGTACTTGGATCGATGGCGACCAAATTTTATAGGAATTCCGGGCTCTGGCGGCGGATCACTGGTGCTCTGGATTCCCCGGTCATCAAAGGGCGGCCATTTGACTCTTAACGTCCGAATCAACACGAGTTAATGTAGTCGCGTTATCTACAGTAGATAGGCTAATCTTCTACGCTGGCTCACGTACGTGTACATGTACCAGCGTCTTAACTACAACTTGCAGTAAGGTTTACCATACTGATCTGCATATTGTTGCCCATCCGTGAATTTGAACGTCCAATGTCGGTGATACCGTTTTTGGTGAATGGCCGGTCTTCGGTGCTCGAAAACGCACGCACGTTGGTGCTGTTGTCAATGACAACTTGTCATCCTTCATATGGGTCATGCAGTCCGATTTTTTGTTTCGAGAATCTGTCTCGGTTACGACTGCTATCACGTAGCGCATGGGACCTCGAGTCTTCGAAGATTTCTACTCTCCAGAAATGGTGTACATGTACGTACCTGTACCTATCAGTTGCAACTGGAGGAATTTCCATAAATCAGTGATTTTCACTGAGATTCATCGGGATGATGGTGAAATGGTATCACCGTTCACTGATAACATTTTGTAAGTGAAAATACTACTACTATCAAACTGCAACATGTAAAGCCATATTACTAAGCGCAAAGTATAGTCTCATAGATGCATCCAACTAACTTCGCCGTCTTACAATACCATGAGCCAACACAGTTTCAGTGCCAGTGACCCAGATGTGCTGGGGTGCGCACGCAGTATCCGTCCCCGCAGCCGTCCTTGGTATCCTCGTTCTCGCTCTCCGCAGGCCACCTTGTCCAACTCCCTCTTAATGGAGTAGACCTTCAAGGTCAGGCGGATGGCAAGCATCTTGCGCTCGTTTTGAAGAGCCACCACCTTCGGTCCGCAGCCAGACTTGCGGAGTAGGTGCAGTTTCAGTGTCGTTGTTGTTGTTGTTGTATTACATGTTCGCGTCAATCTTTCAGTGTCGATGCTGTGTTTACATGTTAGTTCGAGGTGGCACTGCCAACACGTGGTCATCTTCCGGTCTTTTGGGCGACCGGGCTGCATTTTGCGTGTGTCTAATAGGTGCCATGGAGGATACCGAAAACAAAATATGCATGACAGGCACTGGCAGCGCATTTGCGCTCCGCTAGCTGTAGTTGCTTTTGTACTATGCGCTGAGTAGTACTACCATATTACTATCACTGATTCAGTGCTTTGGACTGCTACAAATCGATTGGATAAATCTCAGTGAAAATCACTGATTTATGGAAATTCCTCGTTGCAACTGAGTGCACGTGCGTCAATCTCATTTGCTATCATGGGCTATCGGGAGCTACACCATTTTGCTGTCCATCCGGAAGACTGGACGGCGGGCCGTCCCCATTCCGCTTTTTGCACTCTTCGGCGGTAGTCGGCACTCGTCGTCTGCCCCTGTCGACTTTGTAGGACAACCACGTAGAACCCGGCGATGCCGCGCCTTGCGGTGCTGCAGGCGTTGGTGTTCCTGCTCTTTGTGGCTTGGTATGAACCAAATACTGAAGGCGCTGCTGATACAGATGCCACGACGACAGACGAAGACATTGTCCTCAGTGAGGTCTACGGTGGTCCGCACGGTTACGCGTTCTCGGATATGTCTTCCATCACGCTCGGACAGACGCTCAGCTCCGTCACAGTGCGTGGTGGTGCTCGAATTGACGCCATCTCGGCACAGGCGTCGAAACCTGCCGGGTCCAATTGGGATCATGGCGGTTCGGGCGGGAAGGAGCAAGTCCTCACTCTCGGCAGCGGCGAGTACGTCAACTCGATGGAAATTCATTGGGGGAAGAAGGGAACGCACACGCGCGTCTTCTACCTCAAGCTTGGCTCGAACAAGGGCAACTACGTGTCGGCAGGGACGAAGACAGCGAACAGCGCAACGGTGAGAGCCCCCAAAGGGTTTCAGCTCGGCGGATTCTACGGGCGTGCGGCGGCTGCGGTAGATCAACTTGGTGCGATCTGGACGAGGAGAGCGGCAAAACCTGCACTGCTCACTGATCGGATGGGGACTGGCTGGTACGGCAAGAGGATCCGAAACTGGGTGGGCCCTACTATCGGCACGAACAGCGACACGGCGTGCTACAGACAAATAGAACCTTTCAACAGTAGTAAGGTGTGCCCTGCAGGCTACACCAAGAGTGGCGGCAGTTGTATCGCGCAATGTCCGTTGGCCTACCCCGTCAAGTGCTACCTTGAGTGCATTCCCCAAAATGACGACTGTGCACTGGAGATCATACAGAAGAGTGTGGCGGTGGTGGCCGCAATATTTAATGTGGCGACAGCAGGAATCTTTGGCACCATCTTTTCCACGTTCAAGCATGCCAGGCGGTACTTCTTCTGCGGTGCAAACGTTGTTGGAGTGATCAGATCCCTCATTTACTACGTCAGGTTCCAGCAAACGACGGCACCGCAGGGAGCCGTGGAAGAAATACTAGCTGCGGCGTATCAGTCGGATGTCGTCGCTGTGGACCTTCCCGTTGCAATCTGTCACTGCCTCGGAATTCACGTGCCGCCGACTCTGCAGTTCACAGGTATTGTGATGATGATTGTGGAGAATATCGTCAAGCAAGTTATCATTAATGGCGACGAGATCCTTTCGTCAGCCCAGAATGTCTACAAACTCCTTAGCAACGCGAGCGCGGTCAATTCTTCCCATACAAGTGTGGATGAATTGCAGGACCTCATGGATACCAACTCGACTTGCGGTTACCAGCTCAAGCGCATTACGGACCATGTCGTCTTTTCCGTCAACAACATTCGCAACACGACCCCAGGTGCCAAAATTGACGATATTCGAGTGCAAATAAGTGACTCGCGACTGGTTCAAAAAGATATACCCGCGGCTACCAACAACTGTATGAACGAGCTGCTCTCCTATAAGACGAAGCAGGCCGCGTTTGAGACAAGAGACTTGCTTCGGAAGACGTTGGGAGTGATCATCGAGCAGCTAATCACCACGGCCACAACCAATATGGGTCACTTCGTCGCAATGGAGCAGTACATGCTTAAGGTTACGAACCTCGGGCTTACCATGTTAGCCGGTCTGGATCCGACTAGAATCATTTGGCTGGCCTCCCAATTCATTCAGCCGACTTGTGGACCCACTTCGTTTGTGGGCGAAATTGACGATGGCTCGTTGTACGACGCGTTGGGCCTCAAAACAGTGGATGAGGCGTTCGTAGGAAGCTACGGGGCGTGGAAGAAGAAAGGAGACGGAGCCGTCAAGATTATTTTCAAAAGTATCGACACGAAGGACGTGACGGTCGTTATTTACTCAGGCGGTGATAAAGTCGCAGAGGTTGATGTGGATGCAGGCGAGACGGTGACATGGAACTCCACCGTCGCAAAACTGCAGGACAAAGTGCTGTATTTGGATCGTTGGAGACAGGATGTTATCGGCTTATCTGGTTCGGGTGGTGGTTCACTGAAGTTGTGGGTTTCCAGATCCTCCAAGGGTGGCCACTTGACGATGCACGTGATGATCAATGTAAGTTAGTCCCAGCTAAGGGCTTTCGATGTTTTAATAGTATTTGGCAATAGGAGAAAACTAAATTCTACATGTTCTACGTAGATCGTATAGTAGCAATTAGCTGTAGGCTACAGCCTGTAGCTGACAAAAAATAATTATACTACTTCGAAGTATTAATAATAATACTACTGTAGTAAAAGTGAGTCACACATGGTAGAACTTGCACGAGAAAAGCAAAATGCTGACGGAGAACTCGCTAGCGACACCCATGTATGTATTGTAGTAAGTCACATCGAGCAACATGGAGCTGCCGAAGCGAATGATAAAACACTCGACGGAATTGAAGCAGTTTCTTGAAAAAAAACTTGAACGAAGTGCTGTCCCGCTAATTAGGCGTGAACAGGTTTTGATCAGGAATCGCTTACAGATCCCGCGACGTACAAAAGGTGATGTCACCAATCGCGGTGACATCACCTTTTGCAGTAACCAACGAACTCCGCTTTGTCCAGCATATTTCGTCGACAAACATGCAGGCGCTTCAGGTGCTGCTCTTCCTGTTTGTCGCTGGCGTTTACGGGGCTGTGTCGGACGAAGATATCCGGCTAAGTGAAGCTTTCGGTGGCTCTCATGACGTCGCGTGCTGGGCTATGTGGAGGACAGCAGTGACTGCTTCACGCAATGCCCGATGTGTCGTACCCGGTGGTGTGCTATCTCGAGTGCATTCCTCAGAACGACGACTGCTCTATGGCGATTTTCATCAAGGCTGCGTCCGTCGCTGCTGCCGCGTTCAACACGGCGACGTCCGGCGTATTCAACGCCATCTTTTCCCAGTTTAGTACAAGGGCGCGAAGCACGGTTTCGTCTGCGCATTGGGCATCGTCGGCGTGCTGAAGTCGCTCGTCTACTACCTTCGGTACACGCAAACAACGCCACCCGCAGGAGACGTGGAGGAGATGCTCGCCGCGGCCTACCAGACGGACGTAGTGCTGTTCGACTTGCCGATCGCCGTATGCAATTGCCTCGGCATCCCGGTTTTCCGGCGGGCGTCGAGTTCGCGGACACCGTACTGCTGATCGTGGAGACCATCGTGAAGCAGGTCATCACCAACGGCGACCACTATCGTCCGCAGCAAATATTTTAGCTCTCCTCACCAAAACAAGCGCGACAAACTCCACCGCTGCGGATACCAGCCCAAGAACCTCGACCCCCGCAACGCGACACCTGACGCCGCTTCCGATGACATTCGCGTCGCCATCAGCAGCTTGTCGATTGTGTTGAGCGACACCCCCCGAGCCACCACCAACTGCATGGGCGAGATTTTGTCCAGCAAAACGTCCGAGGCCGCGTTCAAGACCCGCGACTTGCTCTGGAAAACCTTCGGGGTGATCACTGACCAGCTCATCGAGACTGCGACCACCGACTTGGGGGCTTCCGTCAAAGGGAACGACTACATGCTCGAGGTGGCCAACATGGGGCTCACGGTGCTGGGCGGTCTCGACGCGACCGGCATCGTCTACATGGCGTCCCAGTTCGTGCAGCCCACGTGCGGGCCCACTTCATTCATCGGCGAGATCGATGACGGATCCCTGTACGACGCGCTGGGGCTGTCGACCGTGGACGGGGCCTTCGAAGGCAGCTACGGCACCTGGACATCATCTTCGAGAGCACCGACACGAAGGACGAGGCGATGGTCATCCACACGAGCAGGGACAACTTCGCCGAGGTCGACGTGGTCGCGGGTGACCTGGAACGCGTCGACTTCGGAGCTGGAGGGCGCCGTGCTCTACCTCGACCGCTGGTGACTCGACCTCGTGGGCATCCCTGGGTCAGGCGGCGGCTCGCTCGTGCTCTGGATCCCGCAGGCGTCCATGCATGTGCGGATCAACGTAGGTATCAGCTGGACAGGTACATGTAGGTGGTAGGGTAGGATATCCCATCTGCAAGACACCCATCCTGGATATCGGCGCTACTCACCACGCCACATCTTGACCTCCGCGCCGGCCTCATCGGATGCCGCTCACCACCCGCGCCCACCGAAACAGAAGTCGACGAGGCAGCGCTGGATTCCGCTTCCGACGTCGGACCTGACCAGCATCGAGTCGAGTCGCCCTTGAAGTCGCACGTGACGCCGCCCATTTGCAATCGGACGTTCGGTGCCATACCGGCCCGTTCCGCGCGCACGGCTGCTACAGCGGCATCGATCCTTGAGGATGAACGCCATCCTGCTCGCTTGAGCGCGCAGGGATTCAGCCCCAAGCTCCTCAGCAGACCAGCACATGAACATGAAGGAGCAGCACAGTGGCGAGTGACTTTTGCCCCGAAACCGTCGCGCGGATACACACCACGCGCACATGGCTACGATGAATGGCGAGGCCGGCGGAGCGCGCGTCACCAAGCAAGGCCGACAGGCTCAGTGGCCCCAAGTGCCAGCACTGCGCTTGACTCCACGGAGGTGGACCAAAAGGAGTCAGCGACGACTTCAACTTGGCCCAAAAGTATCCGGACGAGAGTCAGCGCGCGCCTCGAAGCTCCACAATGCCAGCGTTGGTAACGCTGGGCGTCTGTGGTGCTTGGAGCTCGCGAAATGCCGGCGAGCTGGCAGCTGGATGGGCAGGTGATGCCCGAGCGTGCGCGCGCTGCTTTGCCGCCTAGCGAGCTGTGCAAACGCGGCAAACACATCTTCACGGCCGGGAGCCGAGCCTTCGCTCCCCCCTACGGTACACACGACTCTACAGTTCGCCGTTTCTTTCAGCGGAGAGGGTGCAACCGTTCTGATGGTTCGAAAAACAGCTGCCCCTACCCCTCACATCGATTTTCGGCCTATCGCCTGGAGAGAGATACTACCTTATGTCAGTACAAAAGTACTGAGTGATTTTGTGGTCCGCGACATTGAATCCAGCGACTACATTGTCATAATCATCGTTAAGTCTGCAGCCCCATTCGCTTGAGTTTCGGACTGCCTGGATTTCACACGCTTTTGAAAGTCAATGCTGGTGAAGCCGCGTTACTGTGCCAGTAATGGATCATTTCCCTGTATAAGAGAGCGAGCACCCGTACGGCCTTTTGCAATAAATATCGGTTCGCTAAGTATAATACTACATGTAGCATACAGGAGTTGGACACACTAGAAGCCTCAGCGTTCTCACGGTAACAGCTCGAGTGAGTACTGGCATGATGATAAACTAAGCTGGCGACATGGTCGACGCTGAGTACGCGCACTGAGTAAAATATCGCATCCCATCTCGCCGCAAGAGATACATCCACAGTAGCATGACCATACACATCTCTTGGGGTGGGTGTGGGCTGCCATCAGCGCTCACATAATGTGGATTTCGATAGGTAGATAGGTACATCTATAATATAGATGTACTACCTACCTATCAAAATCCACCTCCTCAAAGCTAAAAGAACCATCTGTCCAATTCTCTCGTCTACTGAATCACGTGATTCAGTCCTCCTTGAGTCAGTCTCGCCTTCCCATTGGTCGAAAGTCCTCGGTGACGACCCGCTGCCAGCCACAACACGACACTCGCCTCTTACCGACGCCTTTCACTTCGCGTTCCGCGCAAGAGGCAGCACATTCACTCTCTCATGACGTTCTCCGGCGTCGCTGGCGCTGGAGCCGGC
>JAIKVD010000142.1:0-29801 GCA_024679075.1 Phytophthora uliginosa | reverse complement strand
AGGTAGAGGGACCACAGTAGCATCTGCATCTTCAGCCACGACCCACTGTCCTTTTCCCGAAACATGTCATTCGAAAGTATTCAGAAGAAGGACGGCTGGTCTATCCGCCTCATACCTTAGCATCTTGTTCACGTAGAACAGTATGCAGCGTCCATCCAAGCGCACTTGTGGAGCGTACGGATAGCCCGAAAATTCGCTGGCCTTAGTACGCCACCTGGCACACCACGAATGGTGGACATCATATATTGTTTTCCTGTTAAATTGAATAGAAACCCGGTTAATTACAAAATCAACATCTATTTATGCAGCACGATACGAAAATGTATCGTCAGGAAGGATAGCCAGTGCTGCCATTATTCGCCCAGCATGTTTGGAAGTGCTTGCCAGCTGTTCAGGGTAGCTTCTTCCTCTCCCTGCTCAAATGCCCGAAGGGGACATGTCTAAGTTGATCACTGGCTCGTCAAGATTGTACCTGCCCTCCCGTCCATCCGCGCTGAACGCAGCCCAAAAGTTCAAAGCAAACTTGACGTGGGTCTGTCCGAGGTCGCCCATTTTTTCGCAGCCGTTTGGGACGTAAACCCATGGCCGATGACATTGTATTCCCAATAATAACTTAACATTAATAAAATTTCGGAAATCAAAATGAATTACCGTTTTTTTGTAAGACGCTCGCACATTCGCTGCAGCGCAAATAGACCTCTCTTAAAAACCGAAAACGTTCAAGCTACAAAACGAATTGCGACGACATATCTGTTCAGCTTCCCGCTTATCGATCATGATGCATATTTTGACAGGGACGCCAGGACCCTTGTATCCCTCTTCTTCTGCGTCTTCAAGGGGGCATGGCAAGAAACCTCCACGGCTTGTCGGTCTGTCGCTACCACCCGTGGACGCTGACGCAAGCGTTCAGTAGCTCGTGGACGACCTTCTCCACTCCGACCACTTGGATTTGACACATAGCGTCACACTTCTCGCCCAGGGTGTAGCTGCGTCACTTCGGCCTTGGCTCGTTGTTCTCCATATAGCAAAAAAAGTTTTATTTGTGCCAAGACTAGGGAACAACCAGGTAAGAACTCCTCAATACTTACCTGAGAGTTGATTTGGTATATTAATAAGAATATATACTTTTGTTTGGATACACATTTTAATAGTTTACTATGGGTACTTCACGTTGACAGTTTTATTCACTGTTACCTGTATCGCATATACGCCCCATGGAGCGCGTGGAGAACAAGCTCTGTGTCACATATAGGACTAAAAGCAGGGACGTGATCGAACAAGGGGATGCAGATCAGCGGCGTTGAAGCCACCTCGAAGCCGCGAGACAGGTCATTGGATAAGCACAACTTGTAGAGTGGACATATAAAACATGACCTTTACAATGTAAGCGTGCGCAAGGACTTGTACTCTGCTGGCGTATTCAACCACATGTTCAATATTGGCTCCAAGAAGAAATGTGTTCCGCAGGAGTATACTCAAACCGGCATATGAGCATGGCCTGGACAGGTCAAGGGCAAGATTCAGGGAAAGGACGAACCCAAGCTGAAACAAAAGATTCGTCGCTGCTGGACTACGATGCGGATACAGTCTCACCAGGTATGAGTCAAAGGTCGTAGATAATCTGGATGTGTGTTTACTTTTTCACAAGGATCCAAATATACGAATACTCACGTTGGAATACTAAAACTGTATTTACATGGCTCTCAAGGGATCCGACCGTCTCGTTTTGAGAAAATAGCACATGAAGCTAATATTACGTCAAATATTTTGAATATTGGTTTAAGACGGGGATACCACAATTTGGGATCTTAGCCTCGCGATCGTAAATCAAGTACACACCATCAATACTCCCGAAAAGGCTGGTAAAGTAATCCACCTGTTGGGCAGTAATGATAGCGATTTGATTCGATTAAAAGAAACTTGTTGCCGACCCAGGTACGCCGATGCAATGCCATACGACTGCTCGTTGCCCAGACCGCCGCCCAACAATCAGCAAGGCATGCCCCTACTCAAGACAATTCCACCTGGTCTCTTTTGGCGGCTCTTAAAACCGGACTTTACGATCAGGTAAACAGCTGTTTTCGGCGCCGCTGTATATCTGTTTGTAACGCATTCATCGCACCATAACGGGCATGACCATGGGCCTCAGTGGCCTCACCGCAGCTAGCCGAGCCTGAATAGGCTACATCAGCGCTACAGAGGCGAAACGTCGCAGTTGACGGGCGTTACTGAAGAAGAGAACCGCCAATACAATAAACAATTGGATTGATCGGAGCACAACTCAAAAATATAGAATTCAATTTAGAGCGAACAATAATAAATATTGCCGCCATTTTATTATATTTATAGTTTCATGTGTCTTCCTTGTCTATATCTGCCTTTCATGTCGGTTAGACAGATTTTAGCTTTTGTGCCCGCAACTCAAAAATATAGAATTCAATTTAGAGCGAACAATAATAAATATTGCCGCCATTTTATTGTATTTATAGTTACATGTGTCTTCCTTGTCTACGTCTGCCTTTCATGTCGGTTAGATCCCCAGTGGGGATTCGAGCTCGGTAGTCAACAGGCAACACGATACCCAGTTCGTCTCGTTCAAACTCACAAACAGTGGCGCGTGCCATATTGGCTGCAGGATGCAATGTTGGATGATGATATCCTATCCAATCAACAAATAGTAAGCATCACCGGACTCGCTCGGTTTCTTTTTCTAGCATCCAAAGTAAAATGGTGAACGCCTTCAAAGTCAAACCCATCTTCCTGCAAGGATGTTCCGTCATTTGGTGGCGGGGAGCACAACCCTGGCAGCGTGGGCTCTCCCATGAGCTCATCCATCGTCACATGCCGTTCATGCTGGAATGCGGACGGTCTCTAGAGCGTCTCGCATTTTCTAGTGCAGCTACGTGCAGTTGACATGACGAAATGCTAGTTTCTTGAAGCTATCTGGAAACATGTCATGCCGCTGCGGTGTCAAAACGAGTTCGCACTGTGAAAACAGCCGCCCAACAGTGTTTGTAGTTGGAGGACCATTTTTACGAGGGGCACATAGCTAGCTGAACTCGTCGACTGCGTTTTCTTCTGCCCCCTCCCCCGCTTTGAAGAAGCAACTACCTGAAGTCGTCTTCCCTCTCCTTCCGCTTGATACATTTATTCTGGCCACCTTAAATCCATTCAGAGCAGTTTATTACATTTAGGCTGGTTCACCTTATAGTGCTTCAGGTCAGGACGCCCTGGCACGTTCCAGTGCATTAACCATGCTGATGCCTTGAGTGACCGCTCTCAGCAAGGACATTCCGTACTTATCGTTCTTCCAAAACTGCTCAAACTTGTCAACGTCTGCGGCTTTCCCCCGATCAACGAGATCGTCCTCCTGCAGTTTAGCCTTCGGCCCCCGGTCTCGATTTGACGGCGGATCCAAAGCACGCGATATAGTTGCCCAAGTACCGCTCACTAATGCGACTCACCTTCTAGGTCTTGGTAGTGGTCGCATAGTCAGAATCAACAGTAAAACCATCCCCGCTGTTATATTCTCGTATATGGGGTTATTCAGCTGGTCCGTGACAATAACGGTCTGGCCAGTGGCAATAGCGGCGTGGTCGGTGAAACTAGTGCCCTGGATAGTTGTACTTGCTCCAGGGTTGGATTCATTAACCTCACGATGAAAACTGCAACTTGAGCACTCTACTACAGCGTTGCTGTTGAGGTTTGTGCAGATCATGCACACCTATTCACAGTCCAGATTATCCGCACCTATCTGGTCGGTTGCTGCAAATGTCTGGTCGGTGGGGCCAACTGCCTCATCGTTGCAGCAATTACCGAGTCGGTGGCAGAAACTACCTTTAGCTTCAGATCCATCGCTATTCTTATTCGGTTTAGCGACATCCACTCGATGGCTCTTCAGCTTCATAACCCTGCTACCCCTTTACCGCGATGACCCCCGCAGTCTTGTTCAACTCGGCGCCAGTGGCCCTGCTTCCACCGCGTCCATTCCGGGGAGTGAATCCCTTCGCCGCGGCTGCGACGCGACGAGCGACTCTTGCCTTCTTCATGGTCGTGGTTTTGGCTGCTGTCTTGGGCTTCCGTTTCATCGATCTCTTTTCGATCAAAGATGGTTTGCCTCGGAGCACTATATCCATGGGCCACATATCCTTGTCATGGCGTGCCCAGCAATGTATTTCATCTCTAGACAGCAGAGCGGTATCTCAAAGTAGGAGCAGAAATTCCCAGGCTTCCTCAGCTGCGATATTCGACACTGAACAGTCACCTGGCATAAATAAGGTAACCGGCAGAATCAAATACCGTAATTGAGATCTCATAATTCAGAGTGGGAAAATAGTGCATCGTGTACAGAATATGACCGTTATTTGCATGAAAAGTGCCAAAATACAGACAAAAGGGGTAATCAATGGACAAAACCAAAATACAACAATACAACTTTAAGAATCAGGTGTATGAATAATAAGATCTAAAATACGGTAATAGCAGCTCGAGGTCTATCGATCAAAAGCGACAGGGAGGCCATTGAAGTAACCTCTGTTGGTCAATGGTACAGTGTTCCCGTAGGCTGATGAGTGGTCATCAGAGACCCTCAAGCGGAAGTGTCGAATAGGAAGGGATTCATTTTGGGCCAACCGCTGCGCAGGTCAAATTTGGGTCAACTCGTTTCATGGGTCAAATCAGGATCAACTTTGACCATAATTGACCCACAGCGAACCTCACTATTTTGAAATCATGATGCCCTTCAAATTTAATATTATTTGTATATCAAGTTTATATTAATTTACAAAAGTTCGCAAACAAGTACCAAACATTTTGCAGTAATAAATTAGTATGCATATAGGGCATGCGCCTAGATAGTTGTTTATCAGGTGGCGTGGGTTCAAATCCCACACCTGCAGAGGAGCTCGATGCTTGAGGTAAGTGTCGTGTGGAAGTCCTCCGTCGGATCTGAGACATAACCAAGGATTTGGGTCGTCTGACACACTCTTCTGAGTGAGTCTCCTATAGATCAGGCTGACTGAAGGATCACGAGTAATAACCCACCGTGAGAATTTGGTCATTAAGTCGTTCGGCAGGTGGCAAATGGGATCACGCCCTGGCCACAAACCTTCTCGATTGGCTAGAGTACTCTGCGTTATCGAATGGTAAGATATATTTATAGTATAGTGAAACCAAGTCATTTTTGAAACACTACATTTTTACTGATATTTTCTCGAGGATTATGTTTTGTGAAAATGCAAACAAAAAGTTTTTATCAAGATGATCCATATATACTTGAAATATGAACCAACATTCCCTTCTAATATTCTGGAGACATCGACCTGATTCAATCGTCATCGGATTCAGAGTCGTCGCTTTCGGATCCATTGATGTCCAATTCAGAGTCCGAGTCAATTTCCAACTCAGAGTCAGACTCAAATGCGGGTGCGCGCTGGGACTCAGCATGGGCTGGAGCGCGGGCTCTGCGGTTCGAAATGTCGCTCAAAAGACGGACGTTGTCGAGACTTTGCGTCTCGATCACACTGATGAACTGAGTTATGTCTGGGTGCGCACCCGAAAACACCAAGTTGAGGGTCCGGTTGTATCGCTCAAGAGGATTGTTGGTTCGATTTACAATGTCTCCGCGCACGCCGTTAACCCTATAGTGGTAGAATTTGACTTGGCTTCACTATATCGCCATTGTCCATACAAAAGCGTTAAACATGCATAAATGCTTGGTTTTAGCCCGCTGCCCGCATCCTAAACCATCGCATTTGAGGGGTTTTAGTCCGACGCCATTTGTAAAACATGCATACATGCTCGGTTTTGGAGCAGTTCGCGCAAGGCAGTTTGATTGGCCAAAACCTAATGTAACTAAACATTCCTCTCGAAAATTGTCCGGTCGGCTTGCAATAGATGATAGAAATTTTCACGTAATCTACTCTAGTGTGGTGTAGCGGGATCAGCCAAAATCTGGTTGAGGCTTGATCGAGCTTCACAACAGCGCCCAGACACCGACTAACGGAGGGGGTCCCCCTTTGATCCGTGATCAGCTGAACTGTTCTCACCTTGTGTACCCGTCGGCGGGCTGGATCTGCTCTCTCGGGGCTCCGAAGATGCAGCACTTGGTGAAGATTGATGGTCTAGCCTCGATCGAGTACTCTTCGCTCTAATCGATGGCCTGGATCCGATCCAAGGCCTGTAGTTGCGTTTCATGGTGTGTTTGTCGCTTCCTATAGCGAGATCGTAGTCGAGAGGAGGAGCGATCGCCAGCCAAACAGCTTAATCTGGTCGATCGAGGGTTCGCACTTGAAGGAAAGGTCACTAGAGTGGGCAAAGCTGGCCAATATATTATCCAGACTTAACCTCACTACCAGATCCGCTATTCCCGACAATTGTCCGTTCCGCCGAGGCCAATGTAGTTCCCGAGGCGGATGACTTGGAGGCACTTGTGATGTTTAGTGCAAATTCAACTCTGATTTATGTTTAGCCCCTACCTCCTTCGGCTACCATCTCATCCTACATCCTACAACCTGACAACCACTTGATTCTTGTCCTGGCTTCGCCCCCTTGTTCTTCCCATCTTGGCGGGTCGACAATCTCCGATCCCGATCGACCAATCCCGATCGACGATCTCGATCCGCGAACCCGATCCGCGATCCCGATCGGCCATCCCGATCGACGATCCCGATCTGCAATCTCGATCGGCCATCTCGATCCGCGGTGTCCACCAGGTGCCTCGACTTCCGCTCTAGTATCCCGATCTTGATCGACGATCTTCTCATCGTTGCCCCGCAATCCACACTCCGCCATCTGTGTTGACGAATAGGCGTCGGTCTAACGCTGCCGGCCCGAGATCCACGCGTGACGCCATGTTCCGGATGTCTGCCTGGCTCCGATCTTCAACTTGCCGCCAGTTTCCATATCAGCTTCCATGACCCAGCAGGCTAATCTCGCGTACTCTCAGCTGGCGATCAGGCTCGATCTGTGTCGGCTACCCTGCTTCTACCTCATCTAGGGCGCTGGCGTCATCTCGTACACCCCAGCTTGCCCAGATCACGCCAGTTCGCGCCTGACTCGCCTCCAGTATATCCGTATCTTCCACATCTTGATCCGTCTTCGAAATTTCTTCTTGCGCTTCACCACACTAGCGTAATTACACCATTTTTTACGAGCAGTCGACTCCCCACCCAGAACGCGACGAGTCGCGATGCCACTCGTGGGCGCTGACAGCAGCTTGGGCCCGGTGGTGAAGTACGCCGACTCACCGAGAAGGACGACGACATGGCCGAGTGGTCAAGGGCGCTGCCATCGACGCGGGTTCTCGTGAGTTCGAGCCCGACGCCGGCGCCACCGATTTTGGCTGGCAACGACTAGGTGGGTGCATGCGTGTGTTTGTGAGCGCTGCTTCGCCGGTGCTGAGGTGCTAAAAGTTTTGTGTGTGCTTCCAGCTGTCGCGACGCCAATCGAGGGCGGCTGCAGCAGGTTGTAGAAGTGGGAGTATGAGCGTAGTGTAGGTAGAAGAGCGGTGAAGAAATATGCTGGTTTTGCCACGGAATTGCTGCTGTGTTGACCTATGAGTGTGCTGGGGACTGCGAGTGCGTAGTGGGGAAATGGTTGAGGTGCTTGCATACATCTTGAGCGTCTTGAGTTGCTCACGGGGGGCCCACGCCTTCAAGCGCATGTGGCTTCACTCGCTATCCCACCGAATTGGTTGCTACCTCTGCAGATAGGGGTGCATTAGGCGCACGAGCAAGGCTTCTTGGTTGTCGCTGAAGTCTGTCATGTCAAGATCAACTATGGTAACCACGCGCTATTGCAGGCCGGGGCAATTATATAGAGTTATGTATGTCGTAAAAACTATCCCACGCCACTCTTTCACTCACCGTATTCAATCCGTAGAGCCGTAAAATACATGAAATGTATCAGTAACATGCACAAATATGATATTTTATCGACAAATTATCCCTTCGAAATCGCCTTCTATTGATAAAAATAGTAAGACTTCGAATTTTTGCCGCCGATTTTGATTCAAAACCGGGTTGGTTCGTATTACCCTGTATACTAATCCTGGTAGGAAAAAGGTGCGTTCTATCGTGTTTTGCTAAACCCGGCAAAATGCTTGGTTCTACCACAATAGGGTTAATATTCCACCACTCATTTTTCATTTCATTTCAAGGTTGAGATTATATTGAGTACACTTTAACCTAGATTAGGCAATGACCAGCAATACACCGTCGACGCCAAGCTAGTAGATCTTGACGCCCCGCCGAATGGTTGAAACGGTCCACTTGACTTCTGTCGATACATCCCGCCGACAGCAACGCGGTCCAGCTGCTCCGTCAGCAGCTCGTGTTCCTCCGAAGCCTAAAGCTTCTCCACTGCAATTTCAAGGTCGGTTTGCGTTCCCCGATACCGATGTGTTGCAGGCCACCATAAAACGCTCCACCAGCGCTGTGTGTGGCGACACAAGGTCGCCTCCCCGAGACATGCCGAAGCCATCTCTTCCACTGAGATTTTCTTCTCCCCGCCGCGCCGTGGTTGCACCATGAGAGGGCCAACCTGTCGCGGCCAGCTACATGTAGCGCAGGCCACTTTGACTCACAGTATTCTCTCGCGCGTCACTACGAGTAGTGGGGATGGTGTGCGGTTTAAGTATGCAGCACGCCCAACGATCTGGCGACCAACCATGACCGCACGCAGCCCGTGAGGGCAATGACGACCAGTCGGGGCCACGGACGTCACCCATGGACTGGTTTCTAACGGACACGGTGCAATGACTCTACATTTAAAGCCACTGTGGGTCCCCTACAGACCCCACCTTCCGGCTGACGGGTACCACCCCGCCGCTATACGCCGCCGCACGCAGCAGCGCAGACAAATCAGCTTGGTCCACAGTGTCATCCGTGAGCTGTCAAATGGACGTGGCTCTGGCCCAGGCGTCCAGGCGTCCGGCGGGCAGGATCCCTCCCACCGCGCAATACGTAGTCACACGCAGACTAATCAGCTTGGTACCCAGTGTCACCTGAGAGCTGTCAAATGGACATCGCTTTGGCCTGTGTGGCCAGGCGTCCGGCGGTCAGGTCTCCCCACCCCGCAATACGCTCTCGCGTAGACTGCAGCCCGGGCCACGATCGTCACTCGAAGGCTGTGCCAGCAAAGGCCCGCCGGCCCCCACCAGCGTGCGCCGTGTGCACCAGTGCTCTCGCTTCAGGGGCGACTGGCTCCCAAGGGAGGATTCTCGTCCAGTCGTGGCCAATCAGAGGGCGATGCGATGCTAACCGTCGCCTCTGATTGGCCAGAACCCAGTGTCGGCCGGCTCTATCGCCTGGACCGCGCTGATTGGCCCCCCTGTCGTCTTGAGCGCTGCGACGCAAATTGCAGAAAATGATCATATTCTACCACTCGGGCTTAATTTGACGGATCTAGATCTTCTTGAAATACTTCCAGAATTTTTTCCAGTTAGCATTGGAGTAGTGGATCCCCCTGGTATGGCAATCACGCTTGATCATTGTACGGACATCGTGGATGTCCCGAAGCGTGATATCCATTCGGCGAATGATAGTCAGTCTGTCGATGCAGCCCTCCCGCATTTGGCTAAATCAACTTTCAGTTCTGTAATCTTCAACTTCAGCATCTTGCGACGCAGGGCTTGTTCGAAATTAAACAAACACCCCACAATAGTCGCCTCTGGAAATTGGTCCAGCGCAGCGTTGATCAAGGCAAACTCGAAATCGTATACAACATGAACTGGGACCAATTTTTGCTTCGACGCCACGTAGATGTTGTGAAAAAACCGTTTGTACATTTGTGCAGTTTTTCCGGTCGTCAGAATGTACCAAATTGGCACGTACAGCTTCGAAATAGAATCGTAAATCATCACAATTACCAATTGGTAAAATGGAGCCGGCACACATCGATATGTTGCATCGGCAAAAATCGAACTCTGGCGCTGCTTCATCCGATCCATCAGCTGCGGGTGAGCCCAGCCAATCAGTCGATGTTGCACTTCGACTTCGCAGTAAGTCACATGAAACTTAAGAAACTTCAATCCAGGGCTGTTCTTCACGTCACATAGTGGTTCACGTTCCAGACGACCAAATACGTCCCTTCCAAATAGCTTCGCTCTCGTCCGATAAAGTCGACCCAACACTTGTTTTTTCGTCGCCCCCCGGACTATATCAGTGTCATCCCCATACAATTGGTCCCGCACCATGCACCAAACTTCCAGAGGGGTCAGCGTGACGTCCCGGACGCAAATTTCATCAGTCGTCAGCAACATCTGATCCGTCCGGTCGAGGCTTGCTGGAGGAGGTCTGATTGGGGCTCGACGAAAGTCAGGAACACAGTTAGGCATATAGTTCCCAGTCTCCACGGCGCCCATGTTGCTCACATACAGCTTCGCCTTGCACTTGGTTCGGCGGTAGGCACTGCAACGATACTAAGAAGCCTCGTCGGTGAAATAGTACCGAGCATAGGAGTAGCCACCGAAATAGACACTTGTTGTTCCCAATACTGGGGTGGGGCGATCCGCTGAATGGGTACTCCGAAGTGGAGTTGGCGCTTCAACTTGATGACCATCACTCTCTTCGGGTTCCGGGCTTGATGGTGGGGTCAGAAGGATGACCGTTTCTTCTGACGGCGCGTCGCTTAGGTCAGATCCGTCGAGCTCGAACGAGTTGGACATCGAATCGTCGGATACGTAATCAGAGCCCAAGGTGGTTGGTAGAGAAGGCGTAGTGAAGCGAGTGGAACTTGGCAGATTGAAGAATGATCACTTCGGCGCCATAGGACCGACAACGGAGAATAACGACAACGCGCTTGCGATTCCACGGCGCGACTTAGCGAACGAGGTAGCGGCTGACGAGAGCACAACACACGATAACACGGTGGTCTCCAAACACACAACAACCGAGCAAACTACATTCTTTGTTCAACAACGTTTATCTCCGACATTCTCAAAGAACCTTTTTCTGGTAATAACTTTTGGTCCAATATTGACCGAGGAAAATGGTCGTCCCCTTTTGACCCAATTTTGACCCAAATAAAGTGTTGACCCAAATTTGACGTGCGCAGCGGTTGACCAAAAAAAATGATTATTTCGAATAGAATACCGTTTTTTGTCAAATAGAGACTCAAGTCTCTGGCCGTTGGCTACAGCGGCGAAAACTGCATGAATGGGAATTCGTAGTGTTGTCAATCCCGGTATGTATATTCCCCACCTGGTAGGTCGACATTTCTTCATGGCCAGCACGATTAGCAGGACCGCGATATCGGACCATGTTGGACCCCTTCATACAAGGGATTCGCTTACATATTCCACTAGCTGATGTAAACAGTGCGCCGTTCCTGTCAGGAACCAAACAGTCTTCCCCAAATCTTCCGCATTAGTGACACACGATCTAAATGCAAAGTAGGTTATACGCGTCCAATGGGTACGCAACGCACTGCGGCAGATATTCCCAATGCAATTGTTTGCTTGCTGAGACACATTTGATGTTGTTTTTTTCCAAATGTGGACCAAGTTATTGCGAGCGAGAAATTAATATTTGACCCAGCGCTCCTTCTTGGTCGTGGCAAATTTGTCGGTTGCCTTCTTCTTGATTGATGCAAGTTCAGCGACTAAAGGTTAATATCATTTTCACAATCAGTGTCGGTCATTTCATTTAAAAATTCCCTCTTCGCCTGTAGTTTTCCTGTTGCTGTAATGTTGCGTTTAATGTATACGAGGCAGTAGCGGTGGTCTGTCTGTGGATATGTTGCGTCGACGTTGTTGATAAGCTTTCTTGACCAATTTCAAAAACCAAGTCCAATGGTCTTCGTTTTTTTCTCGGAAAAAGCCCTATAGCAAATGGAGTAACTTGCTTTTTGTAATCTTTGCATTTCCCGGCCGAAAAAACCACCGAAAGAATTTATTTCGCCTTTAAAATGCGCACCATCGAATCCATACATCCGACACGATATTATTGCGATGCAAACACCAATGTTTGGAATGAAAAATACTATTTTAAACGTGCCGTTAGCTTCTGTTTCAAACATGTAGAGCCAGGGTTTTTGTTGTCCGCCATTGCCGCTAAATAAAATCTCAGCTTCTGGTAGATTACTTTACGATTGGTGACAAGGGGTGCTTCAATACTCAATCTAACGCTGGAAAATAGCCGATCTGCCCAATTGCATGCATTCCGCCAACAGGAAATGTGAATTAACTGCATCGGTTATTGTTTCGATAGAGCGATTGTAGACCGGAAGCATTTTCATCTGATGGAGCGATTTGACTCTGAACACGTCTTGAGTTGTGTTGCGTAGCTTCGTAGACGACCGTGGAACCGAGCCTCTACAAACAGTGTTGCTGTAGACTCGAAATTTCGGAGATGACTGTGACAGAAATGGGTATTTGAGAACTGCCAACGTCCCTCTTTCCTCGAAGGGTTGATAAAGAATGGGCAAGGTCCGTCAGCAAACCCAAATTCAAATAAATGTAGCGGTACTTGGGGTTCTGTCCGCTGCTGCTATCCACATACAGATGGAATCCTGTCTGTAATGCACATTGCTCGCAACGGCGCTGAATTGTCCGTTGATCTTGATAACATATATCCCAATTTTTCCATTTTGTGCCACTGCGTAGTCTGCGTCTAGAGGATTATTCTGCTCTACTACTGTACCTCGGATTGGTGCATTTCTTGATAATGCCTTTAACCGCGCTTCTCGTTTCTCGAGATGCTCAATTAATTCGTCTCGCCCAACTTTACTTGCGCTTCCCACTACCGTCGGCGATATTTTAGCTCGTAAATAGACAGCTATCATCGCTTAATGTCGCGCTAGCACATCAAAAGGGGGAAAGAGTGATGCTTGGCATAACGGCGTGGAGATAGGCGAAGACAATATCGTAAATACTCCGAAAGACCAATGCGAACTTCATGAGGTTCATCAAGTCCACCACGACCAAACGGAAAGAGCTCCACAAACCCAAAAACTCAACACGCAGCGTTCAAATCCGAGATAATGCTGGATGACCTCCAAACAATCACATTTTGCTTCTTCAAAAACGCTTGGGACGATGTGATTGATTCCCATCTCACCAACACAGCTGCAATATGCTCGAATGCTTCATCAGTAGTACTAACGCTATCGTGTGCGGGTGCCAGCGCATTGAATCACCAATAGGCAGCGTCAAGCTCCTCAGAATTTTCATTTGGGGTGCATTAGGGGGTTTTGAAGTACGAGCTATCACCACTTGTGTATGTTGAATACGTCTTAAAGTTGTGCGAAATGACAAAATCCCGATAGAGATGGTTGTGGACTTTATACCACGGTAATTGCTGCAGCAGGCGAGAAACGCGAGCGTTCTATCTCATCAGAGTAGTGACGTTTTGGATCATGGAACCTATCATTGTCACACCAATCGTCCCATCAGATATGGCAGTAAGGCTGCTTGTGTAGCTGGCTCCACGCGAAAATAATAGGCATGCGCTCGAATGGCTGAGTGTTTGCCGCCCCGAACGATTGACAGTGTTCTGGTGGGCTGAGCCCAATTGAGCATTGCATGTTCTGTAGGATTTGTATCACGGAAACGCTCGGGCAGGCAGTCGATATACAAACCGTTAGCAACCGCAAACTTCGGTGCGTGTCCAAGCTTTCTGTTCATCAGGAATTGATAGCACGGCTTGCAAAATTGCAGTTTCATGTCGTGGCCACTTCCATATATACCTTTCGTCGATAGCAAGGTATCCTGTAGTTCAGGAAGCACAGCTGACACGTCATAGTACAAATCAAATCGCCTGGAAGCCCTTGAGGAGGTTTTAACCTCGCTCACATCGTTTCGAACAATACAGGAGATGTTGGCCGTGACTTTAGAACGATTTTACGTTATGGGGTCAGCAATCACTCACGCGACGCACTCGATCGCTCATGTACGCGTTCGAAAGACGTTCTGCAGAGTCTGTATGAATTGTTTTCGGTGTCTCCGGCTATATCTCATTTGGTAGCTCTGCGTGCTGGTTTAAACGTTTGTTTTGTTTGCGTTTTCGATCTGCGGCTAAGCCGTCTTCAATATCTTGCGCATTGGCTCGAGCACGACGTCTTCCGCTATGCGATGACATCTTTCACGACGCCTATGGTTCGGCAAGTGCCGTCTTTCCCGTTGTGAATTTGTGTTGAAGGTATACAACCACACATGAGTTGCTTTCAATGCCCCCGTTAGAATTTGACCAGATGCCTCGTGAGAATAATTTTCAGATGGTGGACGCTATCAAATTCATAACGGTAATACAACCGAAGGAGTGGATTGCCAAGCCAGCAGTGGAGAAATGGACACATGTCGATATCGTGATATGTCTGCTGTCGAAGCGCAAGTTTCCGCGCGGTTGGTACTTGAATTTTATCGATGCGAAACGCGCTAAAACGTTTTCTGAGTCGCAAACTATGCTGGAGGAGCTTCCCTTCCCATACGCAAGCATTATTTGCTGTCACTGAAACTTTATATGGTTCCATTCGGTTCTAAGGAGATGCCTGGGGTCATTGTAGACGTACCGTTTCGTGAAGGATTAGTGCTCTGTTGTGAGCATGTCACCGGATTGAAGATCGATGATAATACTAATATCCCAAGCGGTAATGTCAGTGATGTTGCGCGAATCACAGAGGAACCTGCTGTTGAATCACTGGCTAACTCAGCTTTGTCTCTTGGATTCAAGCGCACTGCGAGTATCGGTAAATGCATGGCGAAGAAAAGCAAGAGTAACTGACTGCCAAGACCCAGACTCAGTGAATCGACGGTATCATGTTTTCGGTTAGCTAAAACGAAAACTTAACTTTGGAAGAAAAATGCAAGCACTTCCCTTTGGATGTATTATTCTCGCGTGTTGTTGCAACCTGGATTGCTATTTAACCTCTTAAGGTCGTCCTCCCTTTTGGGCTATGATCTGGTAGAAGTACTGGTACTAGACAATGCGGCCGCTTGGTGTCTTAATGACCTATCGGACCGACAGTAGGTGTCATTAATGTACACGTGCGTCTTGGCTTCCAGACGCTCAGCACCGGAGGTCCACGGCCTTCTGCACGTTGACGCGGTCGAGGCGACAGCAGCCGAGCATCTGCCCGAGCAGCTCCTCCTCGGTCTCTCCTTGGATCACGAAGGCCACGTCGATCACCAGCTTCGACGTCTTGTCAATTAGCGAATGGATGCTGCGTCGAGCGATGTACGAGAACGCCCACGACGATCTCGGTGCCGCCGTCACATAAGTGGTAGATGCGGTGCTGCGGCCGCGTGAGCACGGGAGTGGTGCTATGACTCACCAGCAGCTTCTTGGTCACGCCGGCGAACTCGCACTCGTCCTGGTTCGTCACTTGCGTCCACAAAAAATAAAAATATGTACGGCTTGTTGTGGCCATGCTGCGAGCCTCTTTCCAAAATGTGAATGTTGTTTGTGTCCGGATGGGTCAACATTCACTGTATAATATAAATATCCGTAAAGGTTTTATGTATTACAGAATAATGTATGTTCGTCTGTCGAAAGCAACCCAATCGCTTACGACGTGGATTTCATTTCAAAAGGATGATGACCTCTTTCCAAAATTTGAATGTTGTTTGTGTCCGGACGAGCCAACATTCACTGCGTAATATAAAAAATCGTAATGGTTTTATGTATTAAAAGTGGATTTATGTACCATTGTCGACATCTACTCAATCGTTCACATTTCGAAAGGATTATGACCTCATTCCAATCCCGGGTAGGACTCTAGATATAAAATCCAGAGATTTTTTATCGGTGTTGACAGCTCAACCGGTTACGGCGCTTGAGTTTATTGACGATGCTTATGGGAGTAGGTGTTCTCGCGGGTTCGAGTCCACTCGAGTCCGTTAATTCTCCCCACTGAAAATGGCAAGTTTCTCTCCAAATTCCTTGCATTGCTATCGTTAAGCTGTACATCGACTAACTTGTATTTGTGCATGCTAGTCTAATCCTCAATAACAATGTCATCAAGGGTCTCCATGACTGCGCTCATGGTTTCCGCGAGGTCGTCGTTGGCACCAGCAGGTCCCAAGCCGCTTCGAACCTTGAGCCGTACACGTCGTGGTTGGCAATATGCCAGGCACTCGAGTCGTTATTGAAACCGCAAGCCTAAACGCTCTTAGCTACGACTTCGACAGGGGTTTGCTTCCACGCTTGAGCAACCCAAGCCGAAACTAAGGCAACCTCGGGTGGGCGTGTGTTTCCGCCCTTGGTGTACGGCACCTTGTCGGAGCATTTCCAATTCTCAATAAGCTTAGAGATGTTGTCGTTAAAGGACTTGTAGATACCCACATCTACAGCCTGAACGTATGGCGCCAAACCTCTTGGAACGAGATCCATCTTGATTGCCAATTCGCCGCATCGCTGCTTAGCGCTGCTTTGCGCGCTGCCCAATGTGGGCACGCATCGAGTCCCATTCAATGTACTGGCCCGTTGGCTGGCGAACCGCATGGTAGTACCAGTCCAGCCAATTCAGCAGCAGGTCCTGGTCAACCCAGGCACGTGGCTGAAAAGCAACATTGCAGCCACCAAGGCGCTCGATCGAGCCACGGGTCTTCCGCTTCCAAATTGTACAGGGCGGTAGCTTCTTACCAGAAGCCGTGACCACCAACATGAAGGTAATCCGCATCGAAGCAAAGCCCGTCGAGCGCACAACCACATGACGAGCACCAACTTCGTCGAAGGTGTACAGCCGGGCGTCCATGCGGATGGTGCGCTCGCGGCTCATGTGTCGCTTGTGATAACCCAAAAACTTCATGTACGTCACGGCACGATCAACTGGAACATCGTCCGTCAGAGTCGTCAGGTTCGTACGCTTTCGAAGCGTCAGACTGTTGCGAGCCATGAATTGTGGACCCATGAGTCGGACGCTACGAAACCGATCGGATCTTTTTCTTGCTCTTCTTCCGTGCGGCTAGCCTGAAATAGCTGAATGGCCGTCGATGTAATCCAGCTGCGCGACACCTTCTCTTTCGGATGCGCTTCGCGTAGTCTAGGTCGATACGCGCGTCTTCAACTGCACCCAGCAGCGTCCGGCGGCGGGCTCCATGCTCGGCCAGGATGTGGTAGTGATCGCGCCACTACTAGCGGAATCATGTCGCAGTGATGCGCCAACCTCGCTTTCGGAAGTGGTATTCGGCTCACGAGGGTAGGCCACCCCTTCGGTTGCAATCCACTCAATCGCTTGCTGCTTGATGCCGATCTCGATGCGTTTTCGTTTAGCCAGCAATGTAAATTGGAGTGTGAGAGGAACGCATCGGGCCTTTTGGCGTTCAGCGGTTCAGGGTCATTCATCGCAGCATCAAATATTGTGGATTCCGGCTAAATTTAGAAAAGCCGAGCGGTTCGCTGAATCGCCCACATATTTTTCAAAATCATCTTTTAAAAAACGTAATCTTTTATAAAACAATTTCCAAGTCAATACAGGCACCCCCGCCTAATTTGCAACTGCATCTCTCGATGTACCTTGCACAGGAAGTGCGGGTCGTTCTCAGGATTTGCACGTGTATGTACTGATTTAGATGAGGTCAAAGGGTGAAGTGTCCCATTGCAGGAAGATATTAATACCTGCATGTGCAAGTTAGTGGCAAAATAAAATAAGTCAGTACAATCGCATCTATGTGAACCCGTTGCTAATCTTGTAGCTTCGCAGTTTTCATAAGGCCCACTCCGGAAAATTAGGCGGGGGTGCCTGTAGATGTACCATGGCTACACTCGTACATAGTAGAAGTTGTATACACCAGAGTATACGCGGGATGATTGATCGCGCGATTGGGCCTATCGATTCGATCAATCGGCCAGGAAAATTTGGAGTAGAACGCACAATAGGGGGTTTCAAAGTAGCGAATTATTGGGGCAAAGCCCCCCTATAATGAAACACACACATTACTTTGTACCCTTATTTAATACGTATTTTACTCTTTTTACAGGACTTCTTGCGCATAGTTACTATTCGGGTTAGGGGTTATCATTATAATCTCCCTCTCTGGAACACTTTCGATCGAAATTTACCTCCTTATAAGAACTTCAAGAATCGAATGACTGACCCTTCAGACAAGGATGGATGAAAGTCACCTCTTTCGAATGAGCTAACAGTCACTAAAGTCCGAACAAACTTTTATGGAAACCCGAAAGGGTCGTTTTGTATCAAGTACCGTGGGATGGTGTTGGATTACTCGATTCGACGACTTTTTGAGTAGGATTTGTGTTTGGCTACATCGAGCCGGTACTCGGCTATTCGGAGCCTGGGACTGTGATTACGCTGCAGTTGGTGTCTGATTTAGTGGAGATGCCGTCAAATCCGAGACGTCTGGCTCGTAAAAACTCCGTAAGTACGAAGCGCCCGCTCGCAAGAAGTCTGTCAGGTGTACTGATAAATTTTACTGCTTTAATGAGAAACAACGTTCTGCCCAAACAAGCACCTGTATTCCGGCTCAGATAGCGTCGGCCCCGTCGGCGCTGGATGTGTGGCATGTCTTCCGTGACCGATGTAGGTGACAACGAAGGCTGCTTTAGCCGAGGGCTGTGCAGGTGTGAAAAATGGCTGCGTGCACAAAGTGCGTGTGCGGCGAGCTGGTCGAAGGTGTGTTGGCGACGTCGATGCTCATGCTGGCGTTCGTGCTGTTCGTGCTCACGTTATTCGTGTGCATGGCAGAGGACTATGCAGTGGTGTGTATGTGGCTGCTCGACGGTGTGTTGGCGACGTCGATGCTCATGCTGGTGTTCGTGTTGTTCGTGCTCACGTTGTTCGTGTGCATGACAGAGGACTATGCAGTGGCGTGCAGATGGCGTGACTAGGAAAGCGATGCTGTGGAAGGCGTGTGCGGCGAGCTGCTCGACGGTGAGTTGGCGACGTCGATGCTCACGCTGGTGTTCGTGCTCACGCTGTTCGTGTTCGCGTTGTTCGTGTACAGGGCAGAGAACTATGCAGTGGCGTGGAGGCGGGTGATGCGGCGACTTTAAATCGTAGCCTTGCCGTTTCTACTCAGTATTAAAATCGTATCTAATGAATAGCTTCAAAAATGTCTTACATCGTGTTTGCATCCGGCCGCAGGTTCCCCTCAAAAATACACTCCTACGTTAACCAATGAACAGCATGCAGGTAGCACACTTCAAGATCTTGCGTCGTTTTTGACAAACATATGGTGATCCATACAAAATACCATATAAAAACTAATTTACGCGCGCGTACGGGATAGGATTGTACCCATGCTACCCGTACGCTTTCGACCTGGGGAGTAAAGATTAAGCGATACAAGTATAGTACCAGCACGCGATTTCCCCACACAGACATGATGCCAAGTCGAGTTCATAGCATCGTTGGAGTACCTCAGGAGCAGGATGCCAGAGTCAAGGGAACTAATCGTCGGATGACGGCACACCGTGTCCTGATAACAGCATGGTTTTGCGTAGGCATGCTACCGCTTCTACTATAATTACGAAACTGGCGCCGCACAGATCACGGAAGCTTTAATTGAGCCACCTCGCGAATCGGAGACTGGACAACTAGCTGCACTCTGCCCCGTCAAGGAATTGTATATTGTTCAAGTGCGTTGGAATATCGAGGCATTGTACTACTATGAAATCGGTCACGAACGGCTGTGCCACTTCATTGTTCCCCAGTACAACATTCACGGAAATTATCTACTGGGGCCGGTAAAGACACAGGCGTCTTCTAATACACCCTCTAGCTGCGCCAACGACAGTTTTCCGCTGGAATATTACTTTTATCACGGAAGTCTCGGCTATTACGCGTTCTACGAGGAAGCGGAGGGTACATACTGTGCCCTGGACAAGACTGCGTATGTGCGTGTACGTGGACTCGGGACGTATGACATCAACGGATCGAGCTTGGTTCATGACTCCGGAGGCGAGGGTTATCAGAAGTCCTACTGGTACAGTATCTTCTGTGCTGGCTGCTGTACCGTACAATTCAAATGAGAAGATGCTACGTCTCATGCACCGAAGGTGCGATTTCACAGGAGAATCTATTTGCAGAAGGGCGGCCGTGGTGTACGTGCAAGAAAATATGCGACTGACAGCCCATGGAGCTACTAATTATCATCGGACGGTGATGCTGTACTTGCTCACCGAAGGACTAATGGGCGACTTGTTCATGCTGATAGCTCAAGATGGAATACTCGTCAAGATTCAATACATCTCCCTTGGATACAACCTCTCCGGTGTGCTCTTGCTCGTGTACGAAATGATTGAGAACATGCGCTAGTTACGCGAAAAATGGAGAATGTTCGTGAAACGACTGGTTTTCTGCTATGAATCGTCAATGTTTGGTGAGTTACTAAGTGTCGTCGGACTGCAACACTACATCACAACGATTAATCGATCCAGTCTACGACATTCTGAGCCGGCAGCATTAAAATTCTCCTACTATGTCTGGAGCTTAGTGGGACATGGAACTATTGTGCTAGGCCTCGTAACTTTCATAGTCTCCGCTCGGGCGATCTGGGCATTCATTTACGTCTCCTGGAAGCATCGAACACTCGCAGTTTTCTTCGCACCGTGCTGTGTAGACACCACATTGGCTTTGCGCAACAAAATGACACTGCTTGGCGGTTATCGCTGGGAAGATGGAAGACTGTACTACACTAAAGATGCACTGAAGGCATTTGGACTGCTCAAGATGGAAGAAGCGGACGGATCTGCATTCGTCGTTTTGCGCAAGACCCGCTGGTTTGAGATGCTAACGGATAATTTGTTCGTGATCGGAGTTACTACTGGTGCAGGCATGGGTCCATGCGAAGAGAGACCTTGCACAGGAATGGTTAGCTTCTTCGATCATAATCTCGGGGTGATTCAAATCTCAGAGATGTTCGCCGACCACTTGGCATCTGGGTGAGGAACAAGGTATCCGCAGATTCGAAGTCCTAGTGAATTTCAAATATCCAGCATTCAAAGTAATGTTGTGTTGTAGTCCTAAATAGAACTTGCCAAGACATCCGTGTCACCATAAAAGTTACGAATGCTCCACGTCAAGTATGAAGCAGACTCAACGAGCAGGCCATGAACCAGTAACAAGCGCATTGATGTCCCGAAGCAGCAGCTTGATCACAGCAACACGCATGTTGGTGGGTGCTTGGGCTTTGCTAGAGCTGGTACCATTTCTCCTCTTGTTGCGAAGCTACTGCAAATTCGTGACGCCGACAAGATCACGGCGAGTCTGGTCGTTCCGCCTGGTACAGGGAAAGAAATAGCAAATCTGTCGGACGTGTGTCCTCTCGAAGGCCTTTACCTGGGTCAAGTGTGGTGGGATGCTCAAGTCACGCACTTCTACAATGTGCCACAAGGCGTACTCTGTCATTTTGTCGTCCCGCAATACAATATCCACGGGAATGCTTTAATAGGGTCCTCAAGAGTGCCACCGTATGATACCAGCCCACGCATATGCGCCGACAACAGCTATCCCGTCGAGATGTACTTCTACCACGGTAGTTTTGGATATTTTTCGTTCTACGAAGAGCAGATAGGCACATACTGTGCCAAGGATAAAACCGCGTATGTTGTATCGAAAGGCCTTGGCACTTACGACATCAACGGACCAGATTTGGCTGAAGACACTGGAAGCACGGGCTATCGAAAATCTTACTGGTATGGCACGACCGGCGGTATTTGGCTCGTATATCGCGGTCTGGTGCTGCGTCGAAGCTTCATTTTGTGCAAGAGATATGGTCGAAGATGTGATCAAATGGGAGTCGATCTTCAGCGAAAAGAGGCAGTGGTGTTTGTTCATGAGCAACTCCGTCTCACAGCACATAACGCTACAAAACTCCACCGAGTTCTGCTGCTTTACCTGCTTATCGAAGGGCTCATGGGCGATTTGTTTCTCTTGGTCGCTAACAACGGCTTCTTGTCGAAGATGCAGTACGTCTCACTTGGCTACAATGTATCGGGAATGCTGTTGCTGGTTTTCGAGATAATTGAAAGCACGTACTGGTTGAGCGAGAGAACTCGAGTGTGTATCAAGCGGCTCCTCTTTTGCTACGAATCGTCTCTCCTCGGCGAGATCCTGGGAGCAGCTCTTCAACAGACGTTCCTCACTCACGTCAACGCATCACGAATGTTCAAGACTTCTAACAACATCAATCTTGCCGTCTCCCACTACGTTTGGACTATTCTGGGCCACGGCGTATTCGTCGCCACTGTCATCGCCTTCGATCATGTTGGTGCGTGCACTCTGTGCGCTTCTGTACGTGTGGTGGGCGCACCGAACGTGGGTCATCTTCTCGGTCTCGTGTTGTGTTGACACAGCACTGGGACGATGCAATAAAAAGACCATGTTCGCTGGGTAGACAACAAATTGTACTACGGACCTGAAGCGCTCAAGTCATTTGGGCTTCTCAAGATTGAAGAGGAGGACGGTGCCGAGTTCATTGCACTGCGTAAATTGCATTGGTTCGCCTTACCGAGACATGACATTTTCGTACTTGGAGAGGTGTATGGAGAGTGTGTTAGACCCTGTGCTGTGCGCCCTTGTACTGGTATTGCTAGTTTCTTTAACCAACAACTAGGAGGTGAAGCTGACGAAGAAGCAAGGCACCAACGTAGGCGTTTGGTACGAGTACGGAGCAAAATTGCTCCTGGCCCAGATCCGATCGGTATTTTCCCGCCATCTTAACCAGAATCTTCTCAACTGATACACTGTTGTATGGGACGATCGCAACGGGCTTCTTGTCTATTTTTTCTGGTGGTTGATGAAGCGCAGCGCGAGCAGTGCGAGGAATCGCAGCGTCAGGATCATCATGAAGTTGATCAACATGTAGTAGTGAATGTCTTCGTGCCGGACGTTGAAGACACTGTCGAGGTAGGACCGAATGGGGACGCTGCCTACGGCCTGCGGGGCATTTTCAATGATGTGGCAACCCCTCGAAAACTGCGTCATGTCCAACGATGTTCCTGTGTGCAGCGACTGCATCACTTGTGCGTACTCGTGGTCGGGGCAGTTCCCAAAGAGCAGCGCGGTGAAGAGCATGAAGGAGTAGCGCTGTGGGGTGATGTCGAAGATCCACTTGTAGCCGTGCGGGATGGTGCTGGCTGGCGGGTTGAAGCCCATGAACAGCACGAAGATGGAGTTGCAGAGCACGCCCATGAGCGCGGCGACCTCCACACTCGGCATGGCGAACGACAGCAGCTGACCCAAGTAGATCTGGCACAGCACGTGCAGCGTCAAGTTGAGCCAGTAGAAGGCCAGGTCGCCGATGTCCGTGAAGCCTGCAAGTGGCAGGCAGATGACCGTAAAAAGCAGACTCGACACCAGCACGTACGGGATCTCGGCCAGCGTGAAGCCCAGGAAGTACCAGAACGAGTTGTACGTCTGCGACGCTCGCTCGCGGTAGAATGAAGCTCTCTCCTCCGACGTGACTGGTATAGCGCTGTTCAGGGACACGATGCCTAAGAACGCCGTGGTGCAGAAAATCATGCCGAGTCCGCTGTTCACCTCCTGGTACGACTTGTAGTCGGCACCGACAAACACCAGTCCGAAGAGGAGCCCCATCGCTGTGTAGACCACGACGCGCGTCCAGTTGTAGGTGGGCACGCGCCAGTACATGCGGAAGAAGCGCTGGGTAACCATGTAGGCCTGTGTCAAGCTGCTGGCTGCGCGCTTGTTGGCGAAGGACAGTTCGTCCTGGCCGGGAGCTGGTACCGTCACGCCTTCCATGCTCAAGTTCTCGTCCATGGCGGTCTTGAGACTGCTGGCATTGAACACCTGCACGAAGTCAACGTCGATATTGGCCGAGTGATCAACGCCGGCACCGATCACCTCCAGCATCCACGTCGCTGGGTTGTATCCGACTGGAATCCTGGGAACTTGCGGAATGCTCTCGAAGTAGGCGACGAGGTGCTGGCAGCGGTCTCCGACGTCCCCGAAGAACACAGTCTCGCCGCCTTTCTTGAGTAGCAGCAAGCTGTCGAAGAGCTTGAAGACCTCAGTGGACGGCTGGTGAATCGTGCACAGGATGGTTCGACCGGTGTTCGCCACCTTGCGCACACCGTCCATGATGACCTTGGCAGCTCGAGCGTCCAGACCACTGGTAGGTTCATCAAGGAACAGCACGCTGGGTTGGGCAGCCAGCTCCACGCCAATGGTCAAGCGCTTGAGCTGCTCCACTGAACACCCACGCACACAGCGATCGGCGATCGAGTCCAACTCCAGCAGTTCGAGGCACTCGGTCACAGCGTCGTATTTCTTCTCGTACGACACGTCGCTGCCTTGGCGAAGGAATGCGCTGAACGTCAGAGCCTCCCGGATAGTGGCCGAGTCAGTGTGGATGTCCATTTGCTCGCAGTACCCCGTGCAGCGGCGGATGGTCAAGTCGGTCGCGGGGAAGCCATTGAGCAAGATCCTGCCACGAGTTTCGCCTCCAGTCTTGCGACCAGCGATCACGTCCATCAAGGTCGTCTTGCCAGCGCCCGTGGCGCCCATGAGCGCTGTCATTTTGCCAGGTAGTGCGAACCCCGAGACGCCCTTGAGCAAGTGGATGGACTCGTCCTTGTGTCTTGGGTTGGGGACGGTGTACCACAAGTCCTGGAACGCGACTGTGACCGGCGCGAAATTCTTCTCACGGTCGGGCACACTCAACAGGATCTCGCTTCTGGTAGACAGTAGTTTCCCGTCCTCGACAGCCTTGGGCGTCGACAGCTCGACGTAGTCCAACGTTGGTTTTGTCTTTGGAGCCACCAGGTTTCTGGGCGTCTCGATGCGCTTGAACTCCAGTGCACGGTACGCGAGGAACATGAACAGGAAGTACGTGACGAGGTTGAAGACCACGCCGGACATGATCCACGCTCGCTCCGTCTGGATGTCGTAGAGATTCAAGTAGTACTTGCCCATGTTCATGCCGAATTCGGTGCAGTAGTTGGTGCCCCCTTCAGTCACCACACACCGATCGAACTGTTCGTGGCGATACTGACTCACTGCGAGGCTGCGTAGTCCCCATGCGATGGGGTCGACCCAGTAGATCCAGATGAACCAGGCTGGGAGCTGCGTCCGGGTCACCACGAACCCGGAGAAGAGGATGGAGATCAACAGCGAGACCATCGCTAGTGGCTTGGCTACATGCACGTCCACAGTGACGCACGAGATGTAGAAGAAGAAGGCAGAGAAGGCCAAGTTCGTGAGGAACAAGAGCCCCTCGAACAGGAAGTACGCCCCAGCAGTCTGCACAAAGCCGCCCATCCAGTACACCAACGTCCCGAAGACGAAACTCTCTACAAATGTGATGGGGATCTGACTCACACTCATGGAGACGACGTAGCTCGCTGTACGGTAGAAGTTAGCGCGTCTCTGCTTGTAGAACACGTCGCGGGCAGCGAAATACACTGGTAACATTGGTGTCTGAACGAGCGCGAGGTACATGACCGAGAAGAAGATGATCCCCATGACCACCTGGACATCCTCAAAGTTGAACTGGTAGAACACGCTCGAGTAGAGCAGACCCATGAGCACCAGCAGCACCGCTTTGCCACGCAAGAACGCCTTGTTCCGCACTGTCAGCACGAGTTGGCGCCGCATGAGCATCCAGGTACCAGCCCAAAAGCTCTGACAAAACTCCGGCATGGGCTTCAAGTAATTGTCCACGTCTTGAGCCTGAGGCGTGTACAGCTCCGTAAGCTTCGCGATATGAACGGCCGACCGAGCAAAGGCTTCCGCGAACTCGACGGCTTGTCGCGGGTGCGTCCTGCCACGTACATTCACTTGGTACTTGAGCTGCTTCTCGGTGCTGAGGTCCACGAGGAAGTCAGCGACGTCGCGATGCGGCGGACAGACGAAGCCCAAGCCTTTGAAGTACTGCACAACTTGGTCACGGGGGCCATGGTACAACACCTCACCGTCGTTCAGTAGCAGGACATCGTCGAAGAGCGCCAAGACCTCAGGGGACGGCTGTAAGAGCGAAATGACGACCGTCTTGTGGAACTTCTTGGCCATGCTGCGCTGCGAACTGATGATGTCGAACGTGGCGGCGCTGTCCAGGCCCGTGCTGATCTCGTCCATCATATACACGGGTCTGTTGCCGAACTCCATCTCGCCCGTCGTCACGCGCTTCTTCTCTCCGCCAGAGACGCCACGCAGCATGTTGTCACCCACGACTGTGTCCTGACAGGTCTGCAGACCGAGTCGCTGGATGACAACGTCGGTGTTGGTGGTGTCCAAGCCACCGCTGAAAGTTTGGGCGAACTGGAGAGTCTCGCGTACCGAGAGCGTTGGGAAGTGCTTGTCGGTCTGAGCTACGTACGACACGAACTGCGGTAGACGGTGGAGCAATTCCTCACGTGGTGTGCCGTTGTAGGTGACGTCTCCTTCGAGCACCACGTTCTTGTCCATGGGGAACCGGCCACTCAGCACCTTCATGAGCGCCGACTTGCCTGATCCAGGCTGCCCGAGCACGAGCGTCATGGTGCCTGGTTTGAAGACTCCACTGATGTCCTTGAGGATCTGACGACGCGCCACCGTCTTCTTGGTGCAGCAGCCTCCGTACCGATTCTTGACGTAGTTTTTGATGGTCGGGAGCTCGGCGTTGGCAGCTTCGTCCACCTCGACCATGTCGGCTCCCAGTGTCAAGTTCTTGAAGCGGATCTCGAGCTGAGGTTGCAGAGCAGCTTCTTGAAGTGACGATGGCGGCATCTCGAGCTTTGATGGTGGTTTGCTCCGACGAGGTCAAGTGGAAAGTGAAGCTGCCAGGGCTGCGAGGTTTTCATCGGTACCAGCCACAAGGCACTGAACAAACGCGTCCGATAGTAACAGCAGATCGTGAGCCACACAGCAGTGGGAGGCGCCACGAGGTCTACCAGTTACTGTAGTTAAAGTGGAACCGCTGAGGAGGTCAGGCAGGCAGTTGTGCCGTCGCATTATCGATTGACGAGATGGACCACCCCGTGGGTTTAACACTTTACACTGACTGGAAGTTATACATGTAGTACCCGCAAGATCCAGCTCCAAATAAGACCAACACGACAGCGGTGGGGGGTGAAGGGAACCCACAGTGGTGAGAGCATTTAAGCTGGCATTCTTGACGTGGCCATTAGCAAACGGTATCCGTCTACAGTTGCAGTGGGACGGAGAATGATGACGAGAGGCGATGTCAACAATTCACGTCTTTAGTCGTGAGAGCATTCAAGCTGGCATTCTTGACGTGGCCATTAGCAAACGGTATCCGTCTACAGTTGCAGTGGGACGGAGAATGATGACGAGAGGCGATGTCAACAATTCACGTCTTAGTCGGGCAACGATCAACCACACGAAACGAGATCTAGAGCCACAAGACGGTCTTTGCAAACTGCCACTCAATGTGGTGTCTTTAGCTCCCTCACGTTGTTGTACGTCTGTAGCACTTGGTCCAGCAGGTCCCCGACCGCATCGGTTGTGCACCTTCGTATTTGAGAACAGCGCTCCCACTAAGAGGTCGATCAGTTTTTCTGTCCTGGGGTCCGATCGCTGCGTCAAGTCCAACAAGCAGGGGGTGACGACGTAGCAAGCCGACATTCGAGTGGAACCTTCCCCTTCATCACCCTCACCTGCCGGCTTGACGATGATATGGCACTAGAAAAGAAAGAAGATCCCTTTAACCAGTTCGCCATCGAACTCAAAAGGTTCAAGATACGTATTCCAGATGAACACGGCGCGCGTCTTTCACTTCTCGCCGTACGATTTTCTTCGTTCTCTTCTTCTTCATCGTCTTTTTCTTCGCTTGGCCTGCATCGACCAAATCTTTACGCTCAAAGTCTCCAGTATCTTCTCCCTCCATAACCTCTAGGAGCAAATACGGGTCCCATTCGTCGCCGCCCAATGTTGAAAACGTCCCCACATCAATGTCATCTTGCCCCAGCGCTGCATCGAGGAAGGCCCCCTACTCGGAGCTCCCGTGCACCATCTTCCACATGAATCGTCAAACTTTAAAATTCACGTAAATTACACAACGGACATTGCTGCGGTGGTCTTCTAGCCGTGGTTAACTGTAAACTCCTCTAGAGCTTGATCGAACAGCATATTTTCCACCATCTCGCATCTTCCCTTGATGGTTGAGAATAGCGACCCCACGAAGAAGTCGATCAACGCGCCAGTCTTGGGGTTGTCGCGCGCTTTCGAGTCCAGAACGTACGGTGTGATCACATAGCACGTCGACATGCACGAGGAGCTTTCGCCTTCGTCAGGCTTGATGAGCACGAGACATTGCTCGAGAAAGTAGAGACCGCTCACGCGTTCGTTCTCGAAGATGAAAGGCTCCATGTAGGCGTTCCAGACCAAGGCGATGCGATGGTCTCCGACGCCTCGTTTCAAGATCTGCTGTCCGTAGGATGCAATGGAAGTGTTCGCGTTGAAGTCGCTCATGTCGATGCCAAATCGCTCGACGACCCTTTCACCAGCGGTTTCTTGGATGCTTCGGCCTCTGTGGCTCTGCCAGTTGCACCACCACGCATCTCCTGTTGCCTGCATGCTAAAAGGCAGCACTCTCGTGTCCAGGAGCTTCTCCTCTCTCCCCTTCACGCCGTCACGCAGCAAAGGCCTTTGAACGGCCGGGAACGCGCTGCTGATCTCAAGCACGACGTCCACCTGGCGGCACAGCTCCTCCACTTGATGGCACAGCTCCTCCACCCCGGCTGAAAGCTCCTCAAAGATAAACGCAGCCATGCGCTCGATGTAACCCGCAGGGATGTCGGTGCGCCGCGCGTGTTTGTGCGCCTCTGGTCCTTGCGTCTTCGGAGTCTTCCGCCTGTACAGCAGCTTGGCGAGGCTCTTGACCAGCTCCTTCTCCTTCTCAACCTGCAGCTTGAGCTGAATATTCTCCCGCTCTGTCTTCATCCGCCGCCGTAGTTGGTGGGCACAAATCTCCTGCCACACAGCCGGCACGCCGCTGTCCTGCGCGGTTGCGTGGCTGGAATGCCCATTCCCTTTCGGTTGCTTGCTTCGAATGGTTCGTAGCTGCTCGAGCGTGAGCTGCAGCCTCTCCGCCTCCTCTCGGAGCTGAAACAGCAAGAAGCGGCGCTCGTCTCGAGCTTTGTTCTTGTTCTTCTTCGTCGTCGTCGTCTTCTTCGGCTGCTGCCCTTGAGCCACCAACGGGTCCGCTGGTTGGTCGACAGTCGAACTACCGTCCCCGACACCGTCATCCAGAGCTTCTAAGAGCAAATTGGGGTCCCATTCTCCACCGTCTAGTGACAGAAAGCTCGCACTATCTGCAGGCAGCTCATCCAACAAGGAGAACGTCTCCTCGAGTGACTCGAGCGCATCCTGCATTGTTCGTAAGATTAGTCAAATTTCATGTACCCTAGGTGTGTGTTTTGTGTGTGTGTGATTTTTGGCACGTGATGCTGTCCGTTGCAGTGGCCTTGCTAGTGTTACCGATTCGACCTTTTATATAGTGGTCTATACACGTCCGGATAACTGGACACCTCTAGTACACCCCTGACTAACCTCGCAAAACCCTTGCCTGTGAGGCATGACCCCTTCCGCGCTCCGCGCGGGACCCTACCGTACTTAGCGCGGGGATCGGCTCGCTCTGTTATACCCTACCGCGCTTGCGCGGGGTTCGGCTCGCTGCGCTCGCTTTGCGCAGCGTTTATGCCCTCCGGAATAACGTATACAAGGGGATGTTCCAGTCGGGGACAGCAGTCACTTTCGTGATTTTTTAGAACACACACACACACAAAAACACAAACCTAGCATGAAACATTACTAATCTTACTACCGAATTACAGTTATGACACACAGGAAAAGGGGCAGACAAAGACCGTGATTTATATGCCTGTCTATTTGAAGTGATCAATGCCTACATGAAGCTGAACTCTCTCAATTACTAAGCGCGA